>MDKI01144449.1:0-59683 GCA_005239505.1 Nicotiana paniculata | reverse complement strand
GCCCGATAACCGTCCGATAAGAGGTAAACCGATACCAATCCTCCCGATATCTTATCGGGTGGCTAACAGATTAATATATTTAAAAGCCGATAACCGATAAGCCAAACCGTTAAGAGTAAATAACCGCCCAATCCGCCCGATAAGCAGCCCTAATGTACAACTTGTAAGTGGGCAACACTGTATCAATAAACTATCGTTCATAAAACATGAATACATATGAGTCGTTAAGGCCTCTAACATACTGTACAAACTGAACATCTGTCTACAAAGCCTCTAAGATTTACTGACATCAAATGGGACAGGGTACCGGCCTACTCATAAGTCTGTAGTAAAACTCTAACACGATGACTCATAGACTTGGTTGCACTCCGAATGAGGTGGAGTCTTACCGATCATTCGCTGAATGCCAATCTCGTATACTATGAGGGCTCGTCAAACTGATTATCTATACCTGCAGGCATGAATGCAGCGTCCCCAACAAAAGGACGTTAGTACGAATAATGTGCTGAGTATGTAAGGCAGAACTGAAACGTAATAATAAGTCAACATTAATTAAGGACACGTATAATCGACCTGTAAGTCTGGATAGCTCTGTAGATCATGAAATATTTATAATGTAATGCATATGCCTACAAATGTCATGTAATGCATAGGTCTGTACGTACATAACATCATCAAGCCTCTGAGGGAATCCCAACATATCATCTTGGCCCAGTATACCAGCTGATCAGGTGGTGGTGTGTATATAATGCCATAACCTTTCCCATATCCCATATCCCATATCCCATATATATATATATATATATATATAACACCGTTTGAATTATATTTCATCCACTGTGGGCAACATCATCATCATATACCAGCTGATCAGGTGGTGGTGCGTATATAACGCCGTAACCTTTTCCCATATACCATATGCATATATTTACATATATACGCGTATATAACGCCATCTGTATGAAATGCATGAAAAGTACATAATAATCTCCACATTCCTTCAGGATAAACTTTTCCAACTGCGTATAATTATGAGATCCATGAACAGAAAATAATAATAATTCTCATGGGGAATCAAGAATATAGACACCCCTACTATTTCTATGAATAGAGTAATTATAGAAACTGTGTATTTGCTCGTTTCTTCAGTATAATTTAGACCATGATAAAAGAAAGAAGGGATAGCCTTAACATACTTAGAGATATCATACACCTATCAAGCAAAGCCAGACTTCCTCAGGAAAAAACTCAAAAATCATTTTCATTTGACAAACTTGCAATTACTTATGCAAGAACCCATTCTCCACCAGCAGAGATGATCAAATAAGAGAACTAGTATGATACTCCTTTAAAAGAATAAAAGAGTAGCACTAGTAAAACATTTATGGTAAGCTCCACATAACTTTGCTAGAAATTCCAATATACCTCCATTAGCCTCCAAACTTCTTAAAGGGCCAAACTAGCAGAGATCAACACCATCGTTTATTTGTCAAAAATTGCAAAAAAATGAACTCTACCATTATTCTCCAACTCTTATCGCCAACAGTCCCATATACTTGACGCATCAACACAACTATATTCAATACCTATAGTCCTAGACTTGAAAACTTGCCCTTACATCCTTCATAACTGACACCACAATCCAAAATGAATATATCACTAATGATTCATCTCTCTAAGACTTAAAAATGGATCTGTTACATTAAATGAATAATGTGACTCAAGACTTGCCCACATCTCTTAAAGCTTGCCACCTAATTAATGACTTAAGAGTCATCTTAAGTTACAAGGGGGCTGCCACGTTACGGGATAGTCAATCTTATCCAACAATGTAATAATTAATTTTTTAATTAATTTGCTAATTTAACTAATAATTAACCAATTATTTATATAATTGTGAATTATCTTAAATTACTTAAATTTCATATTATTTTTAATATACTTTATACACCTTACTGTCATGGTTATGTGGTACTTTGTATGGTACTAGTCCAAATACCGAGTATTTTATCTCGAGTCGTATTTTATCCCAAAATAACAAATTTCGAGCAACCTCATTTTCTTTAACTCGTTTACCCTATCACCTTCACAAATTTACTTATTACTTATTATAAATATCATACATACTTATAACCTCAAAAGATAGTCTTGTCCTCATCTTAAAGTGCTATTATTATAATATTAAAATAATAAATTATGGTATCGAATAAAATTAATACATATACTATTATTTCGTTAAAACATCCATGTAAAAATACATATATTTTCTCAACTTTTAATTTTGCTAATCTCATATAAAGAGTATAAATTTTCGCACGTTTAATTCTTAAAATGAAAAAAATATAACCTTCTTTTCTGGTGAGAAAATAATTTATATCTTTAAAATAAAGAGAATCTCATAAACTTTTTTATATTATGAGTATAATTTACCATATTTAAAAATATTAACAATGACAACTATCTAAAATTATACTTATGAAACTTTTACTAAAATATTATAAAAAAAATTAAAAGGTATAAGAGACTACTTCATCTATCAATGTTTACTTAATGACATTTTGGTATATTCTCACATATCAGTATATTAACTACGACAAAACTGAAACCAACTCTTTCGTTGAAAACCAAGTTTTAGAATTTACCTTTGGAAATGACATGTTAGTGTGACGACCCGACCGATCGTCTTAAGAATTAATGTCCCGATTTCCTGTTAACTGCTTTCCCCAAGTCTATTTCTGCTAAATTGAATTGCCGGGACGCTCGGTTTTGAGTTTCGGAGAGTTTTGGGACATTTAGTCCCTACATGAGAGCTTAAGTGTTGGAAAGTTGTCCGTAGTTGGAGCAGTGTGAAAACGGTCTCGGAATGGAAATATGATGGTTCCGGATTAGCTCTGTTAGGTAATTTCGGGGTTGGAAAATGTTCGGAATGTATTTTGGAAGTCCGTAGCTCATTTAGGCTTGAAATGCCGAAGTTTGAATTTTTGGAGTTTCCGGTCCGATAGTGAATTTTTGATCCGAGGGCCGTAATGGAATTCCGGAAGTTGTAGTAGTTCCGTCATGTCATTTGGGATGTGTGTGCAAAATTTGAGGTCATTCGGATAAGTTTAGACGTGTTTCGGCGTCGGATGTGAATTCTAGAATTTTCCTAAGTTCCTAGGCTTGAATCTTTGCATAATTGATGATTTTGATGTTATGAAACATGTTTTTAAGGCTTGACCTAGTTCATATGAGGTGTTAGGGTTGATTGGTGGTTTTGGTTGAGGTCCCAGGGGCCTCGGAGTTGTTTCAGATACTTAACGGGTGAAGTTTGGAAAAATTGTTGTTGCTGAACCAGGCACCTTCTAGCGTCTTCGCACCTGCGAAGGTTTTTACGCAGGTGCAGACTCGCAGGCGCGGTGGCCTTGATCGCAGGTGCGATAGGGGAGTTTTGGTCCAGTGGTCGCAGGTGCGACCTGGGTTCCGCAGGTGCGGGACCGCAAGGGCGACCAAACGACCGCAGGTGCGGCCCCAGTGCATTTTAAGTGACTTTCGCACCTGCGATGCTTTTTCCGCAAGTGCGGTGATTGAGTCCGCAGGTGCGATTTCCCTGTGTGTTTATTCCAAAAATTCGAGAGTTTGGTTCATATTCTAAAAATCGTGTGAGGGTTCAAAGATTGGCGATTTTCGGTGGGTCTTGAAGAGAAGGATCATAGGTAACAATTCCTAATCCTAATTCATTGTTCGACCATTAATTTCCGTTGTTTTCTTTAGTTTAATTATCAAAAATGGGGGGAAAACCATAGGAAAAGGACGAGATTTTCCTAATCCGAAATTCTGAAAATTTATGGGGTTTTGGCATCGGTTTTGATTGTTTCTGGTTGAATGAGTCCGTGAGTGAATGGGTGTCTGGAAAATATAACTTTTACCCGATTTCGAGACGTGGGCCCGAGGTGCGTTTTGGTCATTTTACATAATTTCGCGTCTTAGCTTGAATTAAACAAGATAATCAGTTGCATGAGATGTTATTTACGATATGTAATTGAATTGTATAGATTTGGGCCATTTGGAGTCGGATACTCGTGGCAAACGTGTGGTTTCAAGTTGATTTTGAGCCGGTTCGAGGTAAGTGGCTTGTCTAACCTTGTGTGGGGGACCTTTCCCCTTAGGATGTGATATTTGGTAATTGAATGCCTCGTACGTGAGGTGACGAGCACGTACTTGTGCTAATTGTTGAAAATTCGATTTTACTTTAAATATTTAGACTGAGTTTCTTCCTTACCTGCTTTATTCTACTTGCGATTATAGCCTATGTTAGTTTAGAAAAGCATGCCTAGTTGACTTGAATTGCTTATTTGCTTATGTTGCTTTAATTGTACTACGTGAAGCATGTGAGGCTAGAACTACTTGTTGCCTTGTATTTTTGCACTCTATTTCTGAATGTCTTCTTGTTGTGGCTGCGTATTTATTTTGGACTACGGACGGTATCCCGTGAGATCCCCCTGCATATTTACTATGGACTACGGGACGGTATCCCGTGAAATCCCTCTGCAAGTTTACTTTGGACTACGGGATGGTATCCCGTGAGATCCCCTGCATATTTACTTTGGACTACGGGACAGTATCCCATGAGATCCCTCTGCAAATTTACTTTGGACTACGGGACGGTATCCCGTGAGATCCCCCTGCATATTTACTTTGGACTACGGGACGGTATCCCGTTAGATCCCCCTGCATATTTACTTTGGACTATGGGACGGTATCCCGAGAGATCCCCCTGCACATTTATAGCTGGGCTACGGGACGGTATCCCGGGAGATCCTCCGGATGTACATATGATGGACTATGGGACGGTATCCCGGGAGATCCTCCGGATATACATATGATGGACTACGGGATTGTATCCCGGGAGATCCTCATTGTTACCTTTGTTATCGAGCTGTTCATATTTCGTGTTTACCCTGTTCTTGTGTTTGTCATTTCCTTGTTTGACCTGTCTTATTTCACAACTGTATTCATTATTTCTGCCTGTCTTTCATATTGTAAATTCCTATTATATTGTTTAACCTCAGTAGGGCCTTGACCTTCCTCGTCACTACCCGACCGAGGTTAGGCTTGGCACTTTCTGAGTACCGCTGTGGTGTACTCACGCCCTTTCCTGCGCATGTTTTTCATGTGCAGATCCAGGTACCTCTACTCAGGCGCACTATCCCCAAGGTTGAGAGATACAGTATAGACTTCGAGGTACATCTGCCGCGTCCGCAGACCAGGAGTCTCTATCTTATTTCAGCTTTTTGTGAAAAGTTATCCTTTCTTACAGTTGTATAGACATTCTGGAGTTAGAGCAATTTATTATATTCTGTTAGCCTGTGGTTCCCGTGAGTTTTCGGGTTTTGGGGTGATGTTGTAGACTTCCGTACTGTTTGGAGTTGTGTGTGCCAAGTGGCATTTATATACAATCTTCCTCTTAAATTGTTCAGCTTTCTTTTACTTAGTTATTCCGCAAATTATGTTGTTATTCAGCATTGCTAGGCTTACCTAGTTATAGGGACTAGGTGCCATCACGACATGTTCATGGAGGGCGAACGGGGATCGTGACAAGTTGGTATCAGAGCTCTAGGTCCATAGGAGTCACGGAATACAGGCTGGTTATCTAGAGTCTCGCTGATCGGTACGGAGACGTCTCTACTTATCTACGAGAGGCTATGTAACTGTTTAGGAAAAATATTCATATCATTTGATTTCCTTGTCGTGCAATATTTATTTTGACATCAATTCTAAACCTCTGTCTTCTACTCTCTCACAGATGGTGAGGACACGTGCTGCTCGGGACGATCAGACACCCGCGCCCCCTACTATAGCCGTGAGAGGCCGGGGACGCGCACGTGGTGCAGCGAGAGCACCTGCGCGAGCTACCGCCGAGGTACCACCAGCAGATCCAGCCGAAGTCCAGGCACCTGACACGCCTACAGCTACTACTACTCCAGCCCTTCAGGAGACTTTGGCACAATTCCTGAGCATGTTTGGTACATTGATTCAGGCGGGATTGATTCGGGTTGTATTGACTACTTCACAGATCGGGGAAGGGACCTAGACTTCCGCCTCCCCCACTCCAGTGCAGAGAGTTCCCATTGGTCAGGTTTCAGGTGTCATGGCGACACAACATGTGGTCCCAGTTCAGCGGGTGGTGAGGACCCCTCACCGAGTAGGGGACATGTGGGTCCAGGAGAGAGAGGACAGACGAGGTCAGGAGGGAGAGTACAGAGGAGTGAGTAGGACTCGTAGATTGGGGAGATCCGCTGGACCTTATTTTGGAGGAAGAGTACGGTATGGTAGAGGTTTTGTGGGCCAGCCAGCTTAGCTTGCATCTCAGACTTTACACCGGGTTTCGGGTGTTCAGGGGTCTCGGAGTACCCGTACCGCACAGTTTCCACCCCCACATCGGCCACGAGGTTGCTTTGAGTGTGGTGAAACCTGCCATATGGTTAGGGTCTGCCCCAGACTTGGTAGGGGTGCATCTTCACAGACTTTTCAGGCACAGCGTGCTCTGCAGAGTTCTCAAGCTGTGGTTACAACCCCAGTTGTTACCCCACTTACCCTTGCCGAGGATGTTGCCTCCGACTCTGTCATCACATGTATTGTCATGGTTGCTTATAGAGGTGTACCGATTCTATTCGATCTAGGCTCCGCTTATCCTTATGTGCCTTTTATTTTTGCTTTGCATTTGAGTGTACCTCGGGATTTCCTTAAGTTTTCATGTTTATGTTTCTACTCCTATGGGAGATTCTCTTGTTGTGGACCGCATTTATCAGTCGTGTTTGGTTACTATTCGTGGTTTTGAGACCAGTGCGGATTTATTGTTACTCAATATGGTGGATTTTGATATTATCTTGAGCATGGACTGGTTGTCGCCCCGTTATGCTATTCTTGATTGTAACGCCAAGACCGTGACGCTGGCTATGCCAGGTATTCTGCGTGTTGAGTGGAGTGGTACCTTATATCACACTCCCATTAGAGTTATCTCTTTTCTTAGAGCTCAGCGTATGGTTGAGAAGGGGTGTGCCGCGTATTTGGCTTATGTGAGAGATGTCAATGTTGATACCCTTCTGTTGATTCAGTTCCAGTGATACGGGATTATCCCGATGTGTTTCCAGCTGATCTTCCAGGCATGCCGCCCGATAGAGACATTGATTTTTGCATTGATTTGTTGTCGAGCACTCAGCCCATTTCCATTCCTCCTTACCGTATGGCTCCTCCTAAGTTGAAGGAGTTGAAGGATCAGTTACAAGAATTGCTTGATAAGGGTTTTACTCGACCCAGTGTTTCACCTTGGGGTGCTCCTGTCTTGTTTGTGAAGAAAAAGGATGGTTCTATGCGCATGTGTATTGATTATCGTCAGTTGAATAGGGTTACAGTGAAGAATCGTTATCCCTTGCCTATTGATGATTTATTTGACCAGCTTCAGGGCGCACAGGTATTTTCTAAGATTGATTTGCGCTCAAGTTACCATCAGTTGAAGATTCAGGAGCCGGATATCCCGAAGACTGCTTTCAGGACTCGGTATGGCCATTATGAGTTTCTAGTTATGTCATTTGGGCTGACTAATGCCCCCGCAACATTTATGCATTTGATGCACAGTGTGTTCAGGCTGTATCTCGACTCGTTCGTCATTGTTTTCATAGATGATAATCTTGTTTACTCCCGGAGTCGGGAATATCATGAGCAGCACCTGAGGACAGTGCTTCAAACCTTGAGAGAGAAGAAGTCTTATGCAAATTTCTCAAAATGTGATTTTTGGTTGAGTTCTGTGGCGTTCTTAGGCCACGTGGTATCGAGTGAGGGCATTCGAGTGGATCCGAAGAAGGTAGAGGCCGTGAAGAGTTGGCCAAGGCCGTCCTCAGTTACAGAGATTCGCAGTTTCCTTGGCTTGGCAGGTTACTACCGCCGTTTTGTGGAGGGATTTTCATCGATTGCAGCCCCTATGACTAGATTGACCTAGAAGGGTGCTCCATTTCAGTGGACATAGGAGTGTGTGGCGAGTTTTCGGAAGCTCAAGACAGCTTTGACTACAGCCCCAATCTTGATATTGCCTACTAGTTCGGGGTCTTATACAGTTTATTGTGATGCCTCGAGAGTTGGCCTTGGAGCGGTGTTGATGCAGGACGGTAGGGTGATTGCCTACACGTCCAAACAGTTGAAGATACATGAGAAGAATTACCCTGTCCACGACCTTGAGTTATTGTTCATGCTTTTAAGATCTGGCGTCATTATTTGTACGGTGTGCCTTGTGAGTTTTATACTCACCACCGGAGTTTGCAGCACATATTCAGGCAGAAGGATCTAAATTTGCGCCAGCGTAGATGGTTAGAGTTGCTAAAGGATTATGACATCACTATATTATACCACCCGGGGAAGGCCAATGTGGTGGCCGACGCCTTGAGTCGTCGGGCGGAGAGTTTGGGGAGTTTGGCATACCTTCATGGAGCTGAGAAGCCTTTAGCCATAGATGTTCAGTCCTTAGCCAGTCAGTTCGTGAGATTGGATCTTTCTAAGACTTACCGGGTATTAGCTTGTGTGGTTTCTCGGTCTTCCTTATTCGATCGTATCACAGAGCGGCAGTATGATGATCCTCATTTATTTGTCCTCAAGGACACGGTCCAGCACAGTGATGCCAGAGATGTGACCATTGGAGATGACGGGGTATTGAGGATGCAGGGCCGGATTTGTGTGCCCAAGAATGATGGGCTTCGGGAGTTGATTTTAGCAGAGGCCCATAGTTCGCGATATTCCATCCATCCGGGTACTGAGAAGATGTATCAAGATTTGAGGCAACACCTACTGGTGGCGAAGAATGAAGAAAGATATAGCAGAGTTTGTAGCCAAGTGCCTCAACTATCAGCAGGTCAAATGTGAGCATCAGAGACCGGGAGAGTTACTTGAGCAGATTGAGCTTCCAGAGTGGAAGTGGGAGCGGATCACCAAGTACTTTGTGGTTGGACTTCCTCGGACTTTGAGGAGGCATGATGCTATTTGGGTGATTGTGGATCGGCTGACCAAATCAGCCCATTTCATTCCGGTACTGACTACTTATTCGTCGGAGCAGTTGGCGGTGATTTATATTCGGGAGATCGTTCGTCTGCATGGTATTCCAGTTTTTATTATTTCAGACAGAGGTACTCAATTCACTTCACAGTTCTGGAGAGCCGTTCAGCAGGAATTAGGTACCAGGGTGGAGTTGAGCACAACATTTCACCCCCAGACGGCCGGACAGTCCGAGCGCACTATTCAGATTCTTAAGGATATGCTCCGTGCATGTGTGATTAAGTTTGGAGGGTATTGGGATAAGTTCTTGCCATTGGCAGAGTTTTCTTACAACAACAGTTATCAATCCAACATTCAGATGGCGCCGTATGAGGCTTTATATGGTAGGAGCTGCAGATCCCTTGTGGGTTGGTTTGAGCTGGGTGAGGACAGGCTATTGGGTACAGAGTTGGTTCAGGATGCACTGGAGAAGGTCAAGGTGATTATGGATAGACTCCATATAGCCCAGTCCAGACAGAAGAGTTACAGGGATCGGAAGGTTCGTGATGTTTCATATATGGTCGGAGAGCGGGTTCTGCTCCGGGTTTCGCCTATGAAGGGCGTTATGAGATTTGGGAAGAAAAGGAAGTTGAGTCCGAGGTTTATTGGCCCTTTTGAGATATTGAGGCGTGTTGGGGAGGTTTCTTATGAGCTTGCCTTAACTCCCAGCTTGGCAGGAGTTCATCCGGTATTTCATGTTTTGATGCTCCGGAGGTATCACGGTGACCAGTCTCATATCTTGGATTTCAGCTCAGTCCAATTGGACAAGGATCTATCATATGTCGAGGAGCCTGTAGCTATATTGGACAGGCAGGTCAGAAAGCTCAGGTCGAATAACATTGCTTCAGTAAAGTTTCAGTGGCGGGGTCAGCCGGCCGAGGAGGCGACTTGGGAGACCAAGCAGGATATGCGCAGCAGTTACTCTCATCTTTTCACTACTTCAGGTATGTCTTTATGCTCGTTCGAGGATGAACAAATTTTTAAGTGTAGGAGGATGTGACGACCTGGTCGGTCGTCTTAAGAATTAACGCCCCAATCCCCTGTTAACTATTTTCCCCAAGTCTATTTCTGCTAAGTTGAATTGCCGGGACGTTTAGTTTTGAGTTTCGGAGAGTTTTGGGATATTTACTCCCTAAATGAGAGCTTAAGTGTTGGAAAGTTGCTCGTAGTCGGAGCAGTGTGAACACGGCCTCGTAATGGAAATCCGATGGTTTCGTTAGCTCCGTAAGGTAATTTCGAGGTTGGGAGCGTGTTTGGAATGTATTTTGGAAGTCCGTAGCTCATTTAGGCTTGAAATGCCGAAGTTTGAATTTTTGGAGTTTCCGATCCGATAGTGAATTTTTGATCCGAGGGTCGGAATGGAATTCCGGAAGTTGCAGTAGTTCCATCATGTCATTTGGGATGTGTGTGAAATTTTTTTAGGTAATTCGGATAAGTTTAGACGTATTTCGGCGTCAGATGTGAATTCTAGAATTTTCCTAAGTTCCTAGGCTTGAATCTTTGCATAATCGATGATTTTGATGTTATGAGACGTGTTTTTAAGGCTCGACCTAGTTCATATGAGGTGTTAACGTTGGTTTGTGGTTTTTATTGAGGTCCCGGGGCCTCGTGGTTGTTTCAGATGCTTAACGGGTGAAGCTTGGGAAAATTGTTGCTGCTAAACCAGGCACCCTCTGGTGTCTTCGCACCTGCGAAGGTTTTTACGCGGGTGCGGACTCGCAGGGTCGGTGGCCTTGATCGCAGGTGAGATAGGGGAGTTTTGGGCCAGTGGTCGCAGGTGCGACCTGGGTTCCGCAGGTGCGGGATCGCAGGCGCGACCAAACGATCGCAGGTGCGGCTCCTGTGCATTTTAAGTGACTTTCGCACCTGCGATGCTTTTTCTGTAGGTGTGGTACCGCAGGTGCGGTGATCGAGTCCGCAGGTGCGATTTCCCTGTGTGTTTTATTCCAAAACTCCGAGAGTTTGGTGCATAATTCTAAAAATCGTGTGAGGGCTCAAATATTGGCGATTTTCTGTGGTTTTGGAAGAGAAGGATCATAGGTAACATTTCCTGATACTAATTCATTGTTAGACCATTAATTTCTGTTGTTTTCTTTAGTTTAATTATCAAAAATGAGGGAAAAACCATAGGAAAGGGATGAGATTTTCCCAATCCGAAATTCTAAAATTTTATGGGGTTTTGGCTTCGGATTTCGATTGTTTTTGGTTGAATGAGTCCGTGAGTGAATGGGTGTCCGGAAAATATAACTTTTACCTGATTCCGAGATGTGGGCCCGAGGGGCGTTTTGGTCATTTTACATAATTTCGCGCCTTAGCTTGAGTTAAACAGTATAATCAGTTGCATGAGATGTTATTTACAATATGTAATTGAATTGTATAGATTTGGGACATTTAGAGTCGGATACTCGTGGCAAACGTGTGGTTTCAAGTTGATTTCGAGCCGGTTCGAGGTAAGTGTCTTTTCTAACCTTGTGGGGGGGACCTTTCCCCTTAGGATGTGATATTTGTTAATTGAATACCTCGTACGTGAGGTGACGAGCACGTCCTTGTGCTAATTGTTGAAAATCCGATTTTACTTTAAATATTTAGACTGAGTTTCTTTCTTACCTGCTTTATTCTACTTGCAAATATAGCCTATGTTAGTTTAGAAAAGCATGCCTAGTTGACTTGAATTGCCTAGTTGCTTTACTTGTACTACGTGAAGCATGTGAGGCTAGAACTACTTGTTGCCTTGTATTTTTGCACTCTATTTCTGAATGTCTTCTTGTTGTGGCTGCATATTTACTTTGGACTACGGGACGGTATCCCGTGAGACCCCCCTGCATATTTACTTTGGACTACGGGACGGTATCCCGTGAGATCCCCCTGCATATTTACTTTGGACTACGGGATGGTATCCCGTGAGATCACTCTGCAAATTTACTTTGGACTACGGGACGGTATCCCGTGAGATCCCCCTGCATATTTACTTTGGACTACGGGATGGTATCCCGTGAGATCACCCTGCAAATTTACTTTGGACTACGGGACGGTATCCCGTGAGATCCCCCTGCATATTTATAGCTGGACTACGAGACGGTATCCCGTGAGATCCCTCTGCAAATTTACTTTGGAGTACGGGACAGTATCCCGTGAGATCCCTTTGCATATTTACTTCGGACTACGGGATGGTATCCTGTGAGATCCCTCTGCAAATTTACTTTGGACTACGGGACGGTATCCCGTGAGATTCCCCTGCAAATTTACTTTGGACTACGGGACGATATCCTGTGAGATCCCCCTGCATATTTACTTTGGACTACGGGACCGTATCCCGTGAGATACCTCTGCAAATTTACTTTGGACTACGGGACGGTATCCCAGGAGATCCCCCTGCACATTTATAGCTGGACTACGAGACGATATCCCGGGAGATCATACGGATATACATATGATGGACTACGGGACGATATCCCGAGAGATCCTCCGGATATACATATGATGGACTACGAGATGGTATCCCGGGAGATCCTCATTGTTACCTTAGTTATCGAGCTGTTCATATTGCGTGTTTACTCTGTTCTTGTGTTTGTCATTTCCTTGTTTGACCTGTCTTATTTCACAGCTGTATTCATTATTTTTGTATGTCTTTCATACTGTAAATTCCTATTATATTTTTTAACCTCAGTACGGCCTTGACCTTCCGCGTCACCACCCGACCGAGGTTAGGCTTGGCACTTTCTGAGTACCGCTGTGGTGTACTCACGTCCTTTCCTGCGCATGTTTTCATGTGCAGATCCAGGTACCTCCACTCAGGCTCACTATCCTCGAGGTTGAGAGATACAGTAGAGACTTCGAGGTACATCTGCCGCGTCCGCAGACCAGGAGTCTCTATCTTATTTCAGCTTTTTGTGAAAATTTATCCTTTCTTACAGTTGTATAGACATTATGGAGTTAGAGCAATGTATTATATTCTGTTAGCCTGTGGTTCCCGTGAGTTGTCGGGTTTTGGGGTGATGTTATAGACTTCCGTACTGTTTGGAGTTGTATGTGCCAAGTGGCATTTATATACAGTCTTCCTCTTAAATTGTTCAGCTTTCTTTTACTTAATTATTCCGCAAATTATGTTGTTATTCCGCATTGCTAGGCTTACCTAGTTATAGGGACTAGGTGCCATTACGACATGTTCATGGAGGGCGAACGGGAATCGTGACAGTTAGAGAAAAGAGAGAAAATAGAAAGGAAAAGTGACAAGCTTAGAGTGTTCTATTAGTTTGATAGGGAAGAGAGTCATAAAGGGGTTAACTTTATTGTTGATGGAATATTCGTTAAATAATTATAAAATTCTTAATAACTGAATTTATAGTTGTGTTTCAAACTTCTAATACCCTTCCTAAATCAAAAGTTAGACTACATTGATGTTATTGAATATTCTAAATTTAATTAGTAAAAGAGTAATATACATAGTACAAACAAAAAGGAATATTAATACACCCATCGCCTAAATGAATGATGGGGTTATTAGAACTTTTTTTTATGGTGATTGCTCTGTTTGTTTAAAATACACAATTGTATGTTTTGAACTGCAATAAAATAATAGAAAGCACTCTTCTAAAATTGAGATCTTTCGGAAAATGTTTAAGAAAGTTGTAGCAAAAGAAAATACTACACTAATATAATATCTAACGAGAGTAAGGTTGTTAAACTTTTGGGGTCTTAATCCCTTCAACCTCATATGTATTATTATGATTTATCCTAATATTAAAGTACGGGGTGTAACAGTATGGGCACCATGAGAGTTCAATTTCTAAGAAGAGGGGTTTTTAGCCGTGCATACCTCGATAGTGCTTTTAGGAAATTACTTTTAGAAGTCATTTTAAAACAGTTGAGTTGAGGCTCGTTTCATAATCTGTTTCCTATATTTTCTCATTTTTATAGGCATCACTAGGCACAATTATAGACGTTATCCACACTCTATTTCCCCAGTTCATTTAATTCATTTACAAATATCTTTATAGTTTATCAACAACAAGACACACTCAATCAAGACATTTAGTACACATAAGAGCAATTAAGAGTATTAAGCATATCGAGTTTTCCTCACCTAATTGGTATACCAATTTTCATTTAAAATACAACTCAAAGCCATACAATTTTTAATAAGCAACCCATACTTTAAACATCTATCATTCAATATAAGGCTCGTTCAGAATAGTCAAGTTTAGTTTATAGGGGATGACCTGAAACGTAGAAATTAGGGATTTTGAGCTGATCATACTTAAACTTACGGAAACATTATGTAATTCAATTCCGAGAGAGAAAGTTTAGCCCCCATACCTGGTTGAGCTATCCTTAAGTTACTACAACGCAACAACACCTCTAGCAATAATAATCTATAGGAATATAGCAAAATCGATTAATATTTAGAAAGATTTTCCATGGTGTAACTCTCTTAGGAATTTCATCAAACGCCTAACATGTGAAATAGACTACAATGTTCTACAATAGATATTCCTTCTTCCCTCACCCAATTTCAACAAGAACAACCAAAAATAGCTTATTAATCCCACATACTATAACTTAGTGTCACACGCATGACCTATTTCTAATCCCACCATATATGTTTGAACTCACAATCTCTTATATGAAATCTTAGAAGTAAGACTTACCCGGAAGGATAGTGAGTTGGAGATTAGCTTCCTTGATTCTTGATAATTTGTGCAAGATTGGATGATTAGGATGTTAGGTTCCTCATTACCTCTCTAAAATGCTCTCATCTCTCTCTAGATACACTAGAAAATAGCCCCAAATGAAGCCCCAAAGCCTATTTATCAGAATAATAATATAGGAAGATAGCAAAATCGATTAATATTTAGAAGGATTTTTCATGGTGTAACTCTCTTAGGAATTTCATCAAATGCCTAACATGTGAAATAAACTACAATGTTCTACAATAGATATTCCTTCTTCCCTCACCCAATTTCAACAAGAACAACCAAAAATAGTTTATTAATCCCACATACTATAACTTAGTGTCACATGCATGGCCTATTTCTAATCCCACCATATATTTTTGAACTCACAATCTCATATATGAAATCTTAGAAGTAGGACTACCCGGAAGGATAGTGAGTTAGAGATTAGCTTCCTTGATTCTTGAGAATTTGTGCAAGATTGGATGATTAGGATGTTAGGTTCCTCATTACCTCTCTAAAATGCTCTCATCTCTCTCTAGATACACCAGAAAATAGCCCCAGATGAAGCCCCAAAGCCTATTTATCAAAATAGGACCGGGTTATGAAAATAGAAAAAAGAAGCCTCCGAAATCGAGTCTACAGTCGCATAATAGACCACAGAACAGGTATATGGGTCGCAGAATGGCCCGCAAAATTGGCGCCTAGCACTGGGCTTCACTGGACAGGTTTGCGACCATTTTGCGGTCGCATAACCACTTCTGCGATCGCATAACGGTCGCAGAATTGCATTATGCCAGCCTTTGGTAATTTGATCATAACTCTTTGTAAGAGTGTCCAAATGACGAACGGTTTGAAGCGTTAGAAACTAGACTCAAAGATATTTTATTTGATAGTTTTTAATCACATAACACCTTATATATATATATATATATACTCATTTGAAATTTTAGCCTATTATGTAATTTTCCAACTTGACTTAGACTTAGGCCTCTCCTCAGACCCCATATTACTTATTATATGAATTATACACTTATTTACATATCCAATTGATGACCATCATATTTATAGCACTTAAAATAGTGTAATTAGCCTACCTGGCGCTATGAAATCATAATTTATTTAGCAAAATTTTTCGGGGCCTTGCAGTTTGCCTCTCGACCGAGTACTTTTTCTGGTGGAGGCAGAAGGGGTTTTTAGGTGTTTAGCCACGGGAGTAACTACTTTGAGAGAAGGGGTTTCTGAACAGGGTTTTTGTAAGATGAAGATGACGAAGTCAGAAAGAGAAGGGTATAGAGTTTAAGAAGGAAATATTAACAGTTGAGTATATGAAAGGAAAGGGTGTCAGTGAAGAATCATGATGATTGGTTTTTCTTTATTGGAAGAAGCGATTGATGTGAAAACAGAGGAAAAAACGGAGGTGGTACATAAATGAGTACACACAATCAAAATTTGAACATTCTTCATATAAGAACTTAAAAAGACAAATAGGTCCTAATTTTTGAAATTACGAGAAATAATGCCAAGTAAATCTCTTAAAAGACAGAATAAATCTTCTAGTAGAGGCTTAGTGAAAATATCAGCTAATTGACCAGTGGTACTAACAAATGACAGTTCTATATCACCTTTAATAACATGATCTCTAATAAAATGATGCTTGATGTCTATATGCTTAACTCTTTAGTGATGCACATGATTATTTGAAAGATATATAACACTAGAGTTATCATGAAAAATTTGAATAGGTTTGAAAAATAATTCTTAATCACCCAATTGATGAGACATCCATAGTAACTGTGCACAACATTGTCCGATGGCAATGTATTCAGCCTCTATAATGGATAGTGAAACTGATCCTTGTTTTTTATTATTCCAAGAAATTCAGGATTTTTCCAGTAATTGACATGTGTCGTTGGTGCTTTTCCTGTCTCCCTTGTCACCTGCAAGATCAGCATCTAAAAAACCTTCTAATTTAAAATTATTAGAGCGTGGATACCATAGTCCATGATAAGTAGTTCCAATGAGATAACGAATAATTCTCTTTACCGCAGTCAGATGGGACTCCTTAGGAGCTGACTGAAACCTGGCACATTTACAAACATTGAACATGATATCTGGCCGAATAGCAGTTAGGTAAAGTAAAGAACCAATCATTCCACGATATTTGTTTCATCAACTGGATTTCCATTTTCATCTTTATCAAGATTTGTTGCCGGACTCATAAGTGTGCCAATAGCTTTAGCATTGCTCATGCCAAATTTCTGAATTAGCTCTTTGGTATATTTCGTCTGGCATTTGAAGGTTCCTTCATCAGATTGTTGGATTTAAAGTCCAAGAAAAGTGAGCTCTCCCATCATACTCATTTCAAATTCGCTTTGCATAATCATTGAAAATTCCTTGCACAACAAGGCCTTAGAACTAACAAATATAATATCATCAACATAAACTTGAATAATAAGATTACCTTCTGAAGATCGTTTGATGAATAGAGTAGTATCTGTTTTATCTCTTATAAACCCGTTATGATGACCCAAAGGGTCATCTTATAAATTAAGATACTATTTCGGGCTCATTAGCCTTAGGAAGACTAATTTTAATTACCTCGTTTTGCGTGCCCAGTCCGAGCGTGAATCCGAAAAGCTTTTATGTGAAAATATGAGATAATTTCTAGAGTTAAAATTTGGTTTTAACTGACTTGGGTCAACATTTTTAGTAAATGGACCCGGATCTTTGTTCGGACGATCCGGGAGAACCGCAGTAAAATATGGGACTTGGGCATATGCCCGGAATTGAATTTCGAGGTCCCTAGCTTTAGAAATAAAATTTTAAAGAAAATTATTTTGCTGGATTTTTAATGAAATAAAGAAATGAATTAATATTTAAAACCATTGGTATCTGGCCCGTATTTTTGTTCCGGAGCCCGGTACAGATTTGTTATAGTATTTAACTACTATTTGTTAAATTTGGTGAGAATTGGAATTGATTTGACGTGATTCGGACGTCCGGTTGAGAAATAGTGAACTTTAAGTGTTCTTGAAAAAAAATGATGAGTTTTGAGGTTAAATTCATAGTTTTAGATGTTATTTTCATGGTTTGATCGCATGAGCAAGTCCGTATGATGATTATAGACTTGCGTGTATGTTTGATTTAGAGCCCCGAGGGCTCGGGTGAGTTTCTGATAGGCTACAGGATGTTTTATACTTAGGAAGAACTGTTGTTTTTGCTGTTACTGGTGCACGTTTGATTTGTTCTTCACATTCATGTTGCTTCACTCGCGAACGTGTAGAGTAAAAGTGCACTGGGCAATTTTTGTTCTTGGGGAACGCATGCTGGCCTACGCGAATGCGATGTGTTAAGTGGGCCTGGGGGAGAGGGAGCCGATTACTCTATGCGAACATTGAAACCTGGTCGCGAACGCAAAGGCCATTGGGCCTAACTCTACGCAAACGCGTTCAAGACCCCGCGAACGCGAAGGCCATTGGTCCTGACCCATCGCGAACGCGATGAAGGCCTGCCCAGTCATATAAAAACAGTTTTAAAACTCGGGCAGAACCTATTTTTTCACCTATTTTCGAACTACAAAAACCTAGAGGCGATTTTCTTCACACAAATTCATCCCCAAGGTGTTTCTAAACAATCCTAAACTCTTCTCTTTCAATTACCCAATATTTTTCATCACTTTTCAATACAAAATGAAGAATTTTCATGGTAAAAATTGAGGGTTTGGGTAGAATTAGGAAATTTTATAAAAATCAAATTTTTACCTTGAATTGGGTCAGATTTTTAAACTAATTGCATATTCGGGCTCGGGGGTGAATGGGTAAGCGTAATTTGGTCTGAATCCCGAGTTTGGACCAAGCGGGCCTGGTGTCCGGTTTTAACCTTTTTTTGCGAAAACTTAGGAAAATCATAAATTTTCTGTAAAGTTACTTCCTTCAGCCTTAATTAATGATATCAAGCTAATTATGATTATATTTGAGTGTGTTAGAGGTGAATTCGAAAGGAAAAGCGCTAATTGAGCAGTGAGTGGCCTGCGAATTTTAGGTAAGTGCTTGGTTTAACCTTGACTTGAGGGAATAGGAATCCCCAACTTCATTGCTATGTAAAATTTCATGTGTGTGGTGTATAGGTGAGGTGATGAGTATCTATGCACCCCCAAATTATCTGCTTAACATGATCCCTTTCCCCATTTCCAATTATTTACTTCCGGGCTTAATTGTTTCATGATCATTGATGTTTATATGTCTATTTGGATTCATTAACTTATTGTTAACTATTGTTTCAAGTATTTTGGAAGTGTTGGTTGTTCTCTTGGTTTTGTTATATTACATAAGGATTGAACTGGATGTTAGTGTTACGATATGTATATAATTTCCGGTTGGTTTCGTTGTGAAATGACAATTGATGAAGTTTATGAGTTGTCACGACCCAAAATCCCTAAGGTCGTGATGGCGTCGGACGTCCATGTCAGGCAAGCCAACTCATTCATTAATTGAAACAACTTTCCGGTTTTTTAAACATTTATGAAAACATTTCTTTTTCCTAAATTACATATTAGCCAAATAAAAGTCTGTTAATTAAAAATAATGGTTTAAAGATTCCACTTAAGTAATTATATCCCAATACATAACCTAGAACCCGGTGTCACAAGTACATGAGCAATTTCTAAGAATTCAACAATCATTACAAGCCTGTCCGAAATGCAACTGGACAAGGTAATTTAAATGAAATAGATACAGTGCGAAGGAGACTCTGTCAGCTGCGGATCGCCTCCGGATGATGCAGCTCGCCTAAGTCTCCGAATCCTCCACATTTCTATGAAAGTACCTGTGCAATAAAAATGCACAGCAAGAGTAGCATGAGTACAAAATAATGTGTACTCAGTAAGTCGCACGCCTAACCTCAGAGAGGTAGGGACGAGAGGTCAAATTAGACACTTACTAGGGTCCGACAATATAATATATGACAGAATATGATGAAATACAGTAGACATGTAAGATAGTGAGCAACGAGTACATGTCAAGTACAGAAATCCAGGTAACAACTGAGAATAAACAACAATGTACATTTTCCTTTTTCCCAAATACATGCCAAGCCAATACCAATAGAATAGTACCAAATAGTCATGCGCACACAAGGGTAAGACAACCGGCCGGAGTCATAAGATAGTCATGCCCGTGCACTGCCGAGGATCGAACGACCCGTACCAAAAGTGCACCTCCCCACAAAGTACTCACATCTATGAACTGCCGAGGATCGAACGGCCCGTACCAAAAGTGCATCTCTCAACCTCTGTATGCACTGCCGAGGATCGAATGGCCCGTACCAAAAGTGCATCTCTTAACCTCTCTATGCATTGCCGAGGATCGAACAGCCCGTACCAAAAGTGAATCTCTCAATATAATAATCCTCTTTGTGCACTGTCGAGGATCGACAACCCGTCCCGTAAGTGCACCTCTCAATATAATAATCATAACTATGCACTGCCGAGGATCGAACGGCCCGTACCAAAATTGCATTCTAAACCCGCCGTGGCGTACGGTCCGCTCCCATGAGAGTAGGGGAAATAACACTCCGCTCGCGGAATGTAAATTGTGAAGTGTTCACATGCAGACATGCACAATCAACAATCCACCCCGAACACGTCGGGAACACAAATACTCAAGTAAATGACCGATTTCTCTTTTAAAAACCACAAATAGTATTTAAATCCCCTTTTTGAAATTCACTTGTCGAGTTTTATATAACGTTTAATAACACAACTTTATTCGGAAGTACAATTGCCGTGAAGGAAATAAATTCTTTTTTTTTTTTGATGATTTAGAAATTAAACTCTAATCTTCCTTAATTTCATACCCGGCTTCCAAGCCTCTATGTCGACTTCAATGGATGCGCAACGCCCCAAAACTATCCAAATAATGATAAACCAATGAAAATATACTCAAATATTTATTAAAAATTCAGATTATATAAACTCCCATCTCCGCTCAAGGAATTGACCAAATACCCTCGGGCCCACGTGCCCGGATTCTGAAATTTCTCGAAGATAAATTCTACCCATAACTTTACTAACTCAAATATACAATTTGTTACAATTTTAATGCTCAAATTCATGGTAAAAGTCAAATCAAGTTCTAGGTCTTCCCCAAAAATCTCAAATTTATACAAATTTTTCATGTCTAAATCCATGTAAGATCACATATTTAACTCAAAAATAGGAAAAAATCACTTACGTTGTTTTGCTTGGTGAAAATCCCTCCTTGATCTCTCCAAAATCATCCAAGCCAAATTAGAGAAATGAAAGAAATGGGCCAATATTCGTGTTTAAAACAATCTTCCCATGTTTCATCGAGTTGTACCTTGCGCTTGTGCTGTGCAGGTTGTACATCTTATTACGATTTTTCCTTGTTGAATACCTTCTGTTAAAACACCCATAACTCCTTGTACAAATATCCAAATAAAAAACGGTTTGAATATTTAGAAACTAGACTCGACGATCTTTAATTTGATAGGTTGTACACCATATAACTCTTTATATATTCCGAGATATAAGCTTCTAAAGTCGGCTCCATGCATCAGAAAATTCTGCGAAACCGCTCCAATTATACCAACATGTCCCAAAACATGATACGAACTCGCTCAAGGCCTCAAATCACATCAAATAACGTCGAAATCATGAATCGCACTCCAATTCAAGCTTTATGAACTTTGAAATTTCAAACTTCTACATCTGATGTCGAAACCTATCAAATCACGTCTGATTGACCCCAGATTTTGAACACAAGTCATATTCGACATTACGGACATGTTCCAACTTTCGGAATTGGAATCCGACCCCGATATCAAAAAGTCAAACTCTCGGTCAAATTTCTCAAAAACCTTCAAATTTCTATCTTTAGCCAAATGACTTCAAAATGACCTTCGGACATCCGAATTAACTTCCGATCGCGCTCCCAACTCCAGAATCACCATACAGAGCTATTCCCAGCCTCGGAATCCCAAACGGACCTCTATAACACTGAGATGCCTTCCAACCCAAACTTATAAAATTCTTCTAAAATTCTAACTTCCACAATATACACCGATACGCTCCCGGGTTATCCAAAACCTGATCCGGGCATACGCCCAAGTCCGAAATCATCATACGAACCTGCTGGAACCTTCAGATCCTAATTCCGAGGTTGTTTACTCAAAATTCTAATCTTAGTTGATTTCACCAACTTAAGGCTTCTGAAATGAGAATTTTCTTTCCAAATCGATTCTAAACTTCCTGGAATTCAATTCCGACCATGCCCACGGGTCATAATACCTGAAACGAAGTTGTTCACGACTTCAAACCGCTGAACGACGCTCTACAGCTCAAAATGACCGGTCGGGTCGTTACATTCTCCCTCACTTTAACCGACGTTCGTCCTCGAACGTGCTAAGAACTGCTTTGGAGTTACCTGGAACCATGGTTTAACATCTCGAGCACCTGCCCGTGCTAACACAACCCAGTCGAGCACAATAGCCTGATCAAATCTGGAGATTTCTTCTTTATCCATATAATAAGCTCAAAATTCATTCAAACCCCTGAAATTTCTCTGCTAGGCCTAGTTCCACCATATAAACACCGTATCAACTACCACATGATATACCAGACATAACTGCATACCCTTGCTGAATTGGCACCATGCGCCGCATAACCCATCATCTGACCACAATGAAGCTCCCTGAACCTTAATAGCCAAAATTCAACGAATCTGATGCTCCCAATGCACCTCATAACAAATATACATACACCCTGCTATAATGCTGACGATACCACTACAATGGAGGAAATGTGCAGAAATTCATACTCAACTGCAGAATTAACAAATCCTTGAATACCTCATCTTGACTAGAACCATCACTTTAGTATGAACCTGAATAATGGTATTTGTTCTTTAATATATACTTCAAATAACCTCATCACACTGATTCCTAATCCGAAAATCTCGTCTCACCTAGTATGAACTGCTCAGACAACAAACCACCCCAACATGACCAACAGCCTCACATGATACAACATCGTGCCAATAGGCCATAACTCGGACATGTTAATAAGAAATGACTCAGGACGGAACTATTCAGCTCATGCAACTAATATGAATTCTTACCAGAAAATAGGAAATAAAACACAAGAAAATAAATACATCTCAACCTTCTCATCATCACACTAATGCGGCGTGCAACCCAATCTGAATAACATACCCGTGGCGGCGTGCCACCCGATCCCATCATAAAACTCACATAAGGAAATATACACGGAGCTGAATCGCTCACTATTACAAATTACTGAATATCGATCACAAGAACGCTAAGTGCATTATACCGTCCTGGGGAGGCTGATAAAGCCGTAGTCTACATAACTCAAGCACAACTGAGGTGCGATATATATATACACTTTGGATCTCAAGAGCTATCCTGCTCACATAACATCCCGATTACGCGGGACCTCAACACATAAGAAATTATCAAAGCCGTTTCACAACTCACACGGCACAATCACGATAACACATGAATCTGACGAAGACGGAACAACACTCGTTGTTCTAATACCTTTCCATGAAAAGCGCTCTACTGAAAGGAACATGCCTGTCTCATACGGAGCCCATAATCATATTTAAATCCATCCACAAACATCGAGCTACCTTTTTCGCACAAACTAAGCAAATAGCTTTTTCCTGGGTCCATATTAACCCACCTTCTCTCATAATACACGAGAACAACCATCATCACCGGGACTAATACCCCATAATCCATAATCAATTGAACCGAACGCCCTCCAGGCGTAATTTCTCAATTAAGCAATATTGCACTTCTTTATACTCAGTCCAATCTGAAATCCATCACGTGACTACATGTCATGCTTTAGACAATCTTTCCACAGTCATGCTTCCACGACCTTCCACACAAGGCAACAAGTCTGCCCATCCATAACACTGACCATACTAAGGCACACATCGAGAACCCAGGACCAGGGTACAAAGCCTCCTTCACCGAATACCGATCTCAGGTGACACTGAAGATAACACCAGCTTACTCTGAACTTTCAAATCACTTTCTCTTTCTCTTCCGAGCTCATGACATCCTTATAAACATCATACCTAAATCTCGATTCTTACTCCCAGTTACATACTGCTTACCGCACCTAACATGCCAATACGAGGTAGCGCAAGAATTCCATCACAACTTCCGAACCACCAATATGGTGAACACTTCATCATATAGTAACTTTTTACTTGACTCAATTCAAGAGTACCATCTCAACACACGAGTGAATTCTCATTATCACCCAATCATGCAAATCCTTAAGTAGTAGTCTATACCACCATAACCCTTCCTGGGTCCGCTTATACCTTACAGGCCATATCACTCAAATTCTCCCACATGAGATCCGTTACGACGGCTGACAAGCCCCGCACACACCAACACAAACCACATGCGTAACTAAATCACATCAAAGGAACCAATCACGGCCGCAAATGTTCCAGTTCAACCATGGCTAATCAATCTATCTTCTTTTAATCATCTTCGATTGCCTCAGGAATAATAACAACTTCCTTCAACCCATAGCAAACTCAACCCTCACTCATCCCGAGTGACCTTGATTCACGAGACTACGCTGCCCAAATCCTGCAACCTATCTCATACCCTTCTGATAATTCTTTTCTTCAATCCGGAGTCTATTTATCTCACTCCTCCAATGCTATCCTGCGTGTTGAAACATATCATAGAACATTCCAACCATCCTTCCTTTTTCTGAGAGATTTACTCTGCAAAAGCTCAATTCTCGATCATAATGCTGCCTGAAACCCTTAAATGCCGCATTCTTAACTTTTTAACTCACTAGGACCGCTATTGAGAGTCACCCACTCCGACTAGCTTCGAATACAATCAACTCCAAGGCTCTCCTAGCACAGGAACACCTTTTTCAATGAAACACGTGACTGAGTCACTAACCTGACAATTTACCTATGCCTTAAGCAAAATTCTGGATCTTCCAGAGCCTAACGCTGGCCCAACAGAGCCAGCTTTTGCACACATTCATCGAATCCCACGCACAATCAGCATTTTACTCCTTTCCGTTAGCTGAAGCAACTAGCCAACACACCGACAATTCGCAACCCTATGAGAAGACAACCCTACAGCCCTACTGCAGATGGTGGGACTCCCCCACTTAGCCCGAAGCCACTCTTTGCACCACTCTAGACCCTGCTGAGACCCTTTTTCCTTTGATAATATGATCCCTGCCAACCGCATTCTTCAACACTTCTTCTGGATACTCTGACCCCATGCAACCGAAGAAACCATAGCACTGCCGAACCTAACACATTCCGGCCGATCAATGATGACGACTACATGTCACAGGTGCATATCCCACCTCACTTGAAGACACCCAGTCTTACTACTTTATCAACTCCAACCAGACCATTCAGAATCCAAATGCCTTTCCTCTACCAGAACTGAAACACCGAAATCTCGAAATCAAACTTTGAGAAGATCTCCCTTCAACCATTCATCATCCCCAACGTACGGGCAAGCATTCTATCATCATATCAACACCGCGCGACAATTAATTGCAAACATCATCACCACCCGAGCACAGCCTTAAGGCTCCCAGAAACACAGCTACTGAGCTGAAATAACACATTACCCTTTTGTAGGGCCATAACAACAACCACGACCATTTACACATGGAAGCATCTCGGATTACATTCATAGCACCATTCCCATTCTTCAAATTCCTGATCCATAGCAAGCTCTTCGCGACGCGTAAGATTGAGTAGGAATGAACATAGGCATAAGCCTCAAAGGAATCAACTCGCACGATGAAGAATCAAGAAGGGAAATACTCCTAATAGCCATGTAGCCTCTCGAAGATAAGTACAGACGTCCCTGTACCGATCCGCAAGACTCTACTAGATTTGCTCATGACTCGTGAGACCTACGGGAACCTAGCGCTCTGATACCATGTTGATACGACCCAAAATCCCTAAGGTCGTGATGGCGTCGGACGTCCATGTCAGGCAAGCCAACTCATTCATTAATTGAAACAACTTTCCGGTTTTAAAACATTTATGAAAACATTTCTTTTTCCTAAATTACAAATTAACCAAATAAAAGTCTGTTAATTAAAAATAATGGTTTAAAGATTACATCTAAGCAATTATATCCCAAGACATAACCCAGAACTCGGTGTCACAAGTACATGAGCAATGTCTACAAATTCAACAGTCATTACAAGCATGTCTGAAATACAACTAGACAAGGTAATTTAAATGAAATAGATACAGTGCGACGGAGACTCTGTCAGCTGCGGATCGCCTTCGGATGATGCAGCTTGCCTAAGTCTCCGACTCCTCCACATTTCTATGAAAGTACCTATGCAATAAAAATGCACTGCAAGTGTAGCATGAGTACAAAACATCGTGTACTCAGTAAGTCGCACGCCTAACCTCAGAGAGGTAGTGACGAGAGGTCAAATTAGACACTTACTAGGATCCGAAAATATAATATATGACAGAATATGATAAAATACAGTAGACATGTAAGACAGTGAGCAGCGAGTACATATCAAGTACAGAAATTCAGGTAACCACTGAGAATAAACAACAAGGTACACTTTCCTTTTTCCCAAAGACATGTGAAGCCAATACCAATAGAATAGTACCAAATAGTCATGCGCAAACAAGGGTAAGACAACCGGCCGGAGTCATAAGATAGTCATGCCCGTGCACTGCTGAGGATCGAACGGCCCGTACAAAAAGTGCACCTCCCCACAAAGTACTCACATCTATGCACTGCCGAGGATCGAACGGCCCGTACCAAAAGTGCATCTCTCAACCTCTCTATGCATTGCCGAGGATCGAACGGCCCGTACCAAAAGTGCATCTCTCAATATAATGATCCTCTATGTGCAATGCCGAGGATCAAACGGCCCGTCCCATAAGTGCACCTCTCAATATAATAATCAGAACTATGCACTGCCGAGGATCGAACGACCCGTACCAAAAGTGCATTCTAAACCCACCGTGGCGTACGAACCGCTCTCATGAGAGTAGGAGAAATAACACTCCGCTCGCGGAATTTAAACTGCGAAGCGGTCACATGCAGACATGCACAATCAACAATCCACCTCGAACACGTCGGGAACACAAATACTCAAGTAAATGATCGATTTCTCTTTTAATAACCACAAAAAGTATTTAATCCCTTTTTCGAAATTCACTTTCCGAGTTTTATATAATGTTTAATAACACAACCTTATTTGGAAATACAATTGTCGCGAAGGAAATAATTTTTTTTTTTCATGATTTAGAAAATAAACTCTAATCTTCCTTAGTCATTAAATTAGAAGTTCGATTATATTAGCAGTCTAACATCACAGACAAGATCACAGGTACAACAGGTAGGGCATGCTAGTGGGTCCTAGGCTACCCTACATGGCATAGTAGTAGCTAGGCACGGAATCCCGTCACCTCGTCCGTACGTATCCCCCGAAGACAATAGCACATACTTAGTTAATTCACCTAGGGGGACAATTCCCCCTCACAAAGTTAGAACTGAGACTTATCTCGGTCCGAAATTTCATACCCGGATTCCAAGCCTCTATGTCGACTTCAATGGATGCGCAACGCCCCGAAACTATCCAAATAATGATAAACCAATGAAATATACTCAAATATTTGTTAAAAATTCAGATTATATAAACTCCCGTCTCCGCTCAAGGAATTGACCAAAATGCCCTCGGGCCCACGTGCCCGGATTCTGAAATTTCTCGAAGATAAATTCTACCCATAACTTTACTAACTCAACATACAATTTGTTACAATTTTCATGCTCAACTTCATGGTAAAAGTCCAAAATTCCAAGTTCTATGTCTTCCCCAAAAATCCCAAATTTATAGAAATTTTCCATGTCTGAATCCATGTAAGATCACATATTTAACTCAAAAATAGGAAGAAATCACTTACCTTGTGTTGCTTGGTGAAAATCCCTCCTTGAGCTCTCCAAAATCATCCAAGCCAAATGAAAGAAATAAAAGAGATGGGCCAAGATTCGTGCTTAAAACAATCTGCTCATGCTTCATCGAGTTGTACATTGCGCTTGTGCTGTGCAGGTTGTACATCCTATTATAATTTTCTCTTGTTGAACACCTTCTGTTAAAACAACCATAACTCGTTGTATAAATATCCAAATAACAAACGGTTTGAATATTTAGAAACTAGACTTGAAGATATTTAATTTGATAGGTTATACACCATATAAATCTTTATATATTCCGAGATATGAGCTTCTAAAGTCGGCTCCATGCATCAGAAAATTCTGGCGAAACTGCTCCACCAGCCATCTTCAGTCGGTCATAACTTTTGGCACAAAACTCCAAATGAGAAATGGTTTAATGTTATGAAAACTAAACTTAACTATCTACAACTTTCATGTTTTTCAAATTTTCAGATTCCTTATATATTCCTATATATACACTTCCAAAGTTAGCTCTTCGATGCATAAATTGTTGTCCCAAAACAGATTTGCTGCAGAATTTTCAGCAGCTATTTTGGCCCGAAATCCTTTCTGTTAACCTTCCGAAATCAACCCGAGGCCCTCGGGACCTTAATCAATTATACCAACATGTCCCAAAACATGATACAAACTCGCTCGATGCCTCAAATCATATCAAACGACGTCGAAATCATGAATCGCACTCCAATTCAAGCTTTATGAACTTTGAAATTTCAAACTTCTACATCCAATAACGAAACCTATCAAATCGCGTCCGATTGACCCCAAATTTTGTACACAAGTCATATTCGACATTACGGACCTTCTCCAACTTTCGGAATTGGAATCTGATCCCGATATCAAAAAGTCAAACTCTTGGTCAAACTTCTCAAAAACCTTCAAATTTCTATCTTTAGCCAAATGATTTCAAAATGACCTCGGGCATCCGAATTTACTTCCGATCGCGTTCCCAACTCCAGAATCACCATAGGGAGATATTCCCAAACTCGAAATCCCAAATGGACCTCTATAACACTGAGATGCCTTCCAACCCAAACAAATAAAATTCTTCTATAATACTAACTTCCACAATATACGCCGAAACGCTCCCGGGTTATCCAAATCTCGATCCGGACATATGCCCAAGTCCGAAATCATCATACGAATCTTCTGGAACCTTTAGATCCTAATTCCGAGGTCGTTTACTCAAAATTCTAATCTTAGTTGATTTCATCAACTTAAGGCTTCTGAAATGAGAATTTTCTTTCCAAATCAATTCTAAACTTCCTGGAATTGTATTCCGACCACAACCATGGGTCATAATACCTGAAACGAAGCTGCTCACGACTTCAAACCGATGAACGACGCTCTAGAGATCAAAATGACCGGTCGGGTCGTTACATGAGTTTTACAGCTTCTCTTTACAATTGTTGATACAAAAATATAGTGAAAGGCTTGGCATGAATTGTGAAAGTTTTCGTAAATAAACTGATATGATAGGTCTCGTGGGAGCAGGTTGCACGCTGCAACAAGGAGTAATAAAGGTGGACAGGTGGGATCGAGTTGCACGTCACAATAGGAGAAATAAAGGTGATATATATATAGGGAGGCGAAATAAGGGTGGACAGGTGGGATCGGGTTGCACACTGCAACAAGGAGCAATAAGAGAGAATATACATGTTTTACTATTTATAAAATAAAGGTTGGAGTACTCATTGTTTTATTGTCATTATTTCATATTCTGCTCTTACTTTTACTTAAAGTGAAACTTTATCTGTTTACAATTGTTGAGACATAAATATTGTGAAAGGCTTTGACTTAAATCGTGAAAATCCTTTTTTTTAATAAAGAGATGTGATTGTCTGGTGGGAGCGGGTTGCACGCCGCAACAAGGAGTGATAAGGGTGGATAGGTGGGATCGGGTTGCACGCTGCAACAGGAGAAATAATGGTGATATATATATATATATAGGGAGGAGCAATAAGGGTAGACAGGTGGGAGCGGGTTGCGCGCCGTAACAAGGAGCAATAAGGGAGGACATTTGTGTTTTACTGATTTTTAAACACAAGGATTTGAAAACTTACTGTTTTACTTCACTGTTTATCGTATTATGTACTTACGGTTGTTTCAAAGTGGAATTTGGAAATTTGGAAACTTATGTGAGAATTGGTTATAGCTGAAGCCTGGAAAAGGTGGCTGAGTTATTTTTTATTCATTGCTACAGATTACTGTTTTGTTTAGTTTAGAATTTCCTTCTTGCTTTATTATATATTGTTCACAGGTTATTTTGTTACCTCATCGTAGCCTAGTTACTACTTCATCGAGGTTAGGCTCGGCACTTACTCAGTATGTGGGGTCAGTTGTATTGATACAACATTCTGCACTTCTTGTGCAGATCCAGGTACTGTCCAGTGTTAAGTTCGAGACATAGCTGTGCATTTTCACAGAGACAAGAGGTTGATCTACTGGCGTTCGCAGACTCCTGGAGTCTTCTCTACACTCTTTAGTTCATGTTTTATTTCATTCAAGAACAGATACATAATTCTTTCAGCCAAATACTTGTAGCATTCATTAGTAGTTCGTGAACCGTGACACCAAACCCTGGGTAGATATATAGTTGGTAATAGTTCGTGGTTCATTTCATTTTAACTGATATTATTCATGAAGTCATTTATTGGAAAATATTAGATTTATTTGTTTTATTTTTAAGATTTTCTATTGTGTCAAGTAACCTTTTAAAGGAAATGGTTAGTAAATTTCTAACATCAGCTTGCCTAGCAAGCATTGTGTTAGGCGCCATCATGATCCCGTGGGTTGGGAATTTGGGTCGCGACAAGTTGGTATCATAGCACTAGGTTGCATAGGTCTCACAATTCACGAACAAGCTTGATAGAGTTTGAAGGATCGGTACGGAGACTTCTGCACTTATCTCTCAAAGGTTATAAAGTTAGGAACAACCTCATTTTTATTTCCACTTTGTCGTTCGATTCTTGATATCTCAGAAAAATACTGATTGGACTCTTCTATTCTCTCGCAAATGGAGAGAACTCGTGCTTCCTCTTCCGCTAACCAACAATCCGCTCCTCCGGCAACAACAGTGTTTATTAGAGGCAGTGGTCGAGTCTAGGGGTGGGCATTCGGTACTTCGGTTCGGTATTTAAGAATTTCGGTTCGGTATTTCGATATTCGGTTAATCAATTGTGTATACCAAATACCGTACCAAAATATTTCGGTATGGTTTGGTATTTCTAATTTTGGTTCTGTACGGTTTCGATACGGTTTCGGTTTAAACCAAATCTAATAATCTATGTTACGAGACTTATGCTTATTCAAATCTGTAGCTCTTCGACTTTTGAAACAAATACAACTAGTATTATTTACTAGCATTTGACTGAAAATGGAGGCAATGCATGGGAAGAATCTTATATACCATTTTCTAATACAAGAGAAAAAGTTGCACCAAGTATTACAACTTACACATAAAAAGCAACAGCTCCTTTGATGCTTCGAGTATAAAGCCATACTTTATCATTTATGTGTACCTAGAAATTGTGGCATGGTCAGTGAATCTGTTTTTTAAATGGTCTTTATCGAAATGAATGTTAGCTAAATATTTAAATTGAAATAGAAGTAACTATCTTACTTTTTAATTTTAAGTTTGCAAAATAAGTCATCAAAAAGGAAATCTTTTCAATTGATTCTAAATACTTTTCTACTCAGAGTTTAAGATATCAATTTCACTCTTTTTGTTATATTAGTAGTAATACCCGAAATATTAAATTAATAGGAGTTTTGGACTTTTGGGTTGTGGGCTTAAGGTTATTGGGCTAAAAACTAAAAATAAAGTTGGGCTTGGACTAAATTATTTCGATATTTCGGTATACTGAAATACTGAAATATCAAAAATTCAATACTGTATACCGAATCGAATTACAGAAATACAAAAATTTTTGTACCTAAATAAGCCTAACTACCGAAAAAATCATAACCGAAATACCAACTTAATTCGGTTAGGTTTGGAATTCGGTTTTTCGGATTTTGTGCCCACCCCTAGCCGAGGCCACATCCAGGACTCAGCCCGTTTCTCATACTGTAGCCCCAGCTGCGGAGTCCCTAGGTTGATATTGATGAGGGGGCTCCAGCTCAGACCGTTCCAGTTGGACAAGCTCAGGTCCCGGAGGGGTTCATTGCTACCCCGATACTTCAAGATGCTTTGGTCCGATTAGTGGACCTGATGGAGAGTGTAGCCCAGACTGGCGCACTCCCTGTTATAACAGTCGTATCTTAGGCCGGAGGAGGGGTCCAGACTCCTGCTACCACACTCCTGATCAGAGTACTCCTCAGATCCAGACCCCAGCAGCCAACCTAGTTGGGGTTGTTCAGAAAATTGCGGTAGCCCTGATTGCTGATGGGGCAGCTATGACTTCCTATGCTTTGTGGAGACTGGACAGGTTCATCAAGCTAATTCAACTCCATTTCAGTGGTACATCTTTTGAAGACCCACATGATTTTCTTGACCGCTACTATGAAGTATTGCAAAAAACATGGGGATAAGTTGAAAGCAACGGGGTTGGTTTATATGAGCTGTGAAGTTTAACAGTTTGGATTATCAGACATATTGACCTGTGACGTCGTGCCAAGTGGGGAAGTCCACTATCGAGGAATAGCTTGCGGAATCATGTGTTATATCGGTGTTGGCCCAGAATGTATAAGGCATGAGATTTTGCAAGAGATAAAGCTGTGACTTTCTGTATGTCAGCCTCCTTAATAACCCTATACCTCAGTTCCAAAGGAGTTATATAAACAACTTTAAATCTACGGAAGGTCTACTCAGTGTGGAAGTCACGATTGCGAATTTTTGGGGTGCTTCAGAGGGAATACAGTGGTTGATGAGCTTCTAGACTATAGTGTTCGTGCCAAGATTTATCTGTATAGAGGTCTACTTTTGTGATCATTATGCATCAATGGGGATGAGAGTTACCCCAAAGAATAACGAAGAGTACATGAATAAATGGGGTAGCTCAGTAGTGTTGAGGCAACATAGTAAAAGATGAAATTGGCCACCGGTGTTTGTGGCAAGCCTATGAAGAGGACGAACCGCCATTGCAACATCAACTACTTAGATCAGTTCTCCCAAATGCTATTGATAGAATTTGTTTCTCAGACTCATTAAAGGATTCAATTATAATCGTAAAATTTTGTACGATGCAGGGCAGATTGATACTTTATTTTGGCTAGTGGTAAAAATTATCCTAGACTTGGGAGAGTCATATTTCATCAGAGCACTCAGGCTACGTGCCCCATTGCAGTTACAACTCAACTTACAAGTCCAGCTAGGGGAAAGGGGTCGGAATGTCGAAGGTGGAGGTCAGACCCCTAGAGGTGGAGACCCATCCTGTTGATATACTCTCTATAGTATGGCTGAGGTTGCTATATCAGATAGTGTCATTACAATTACAATTTCTAGTTATTATAAAGTGGGAATTTCCTTAACTTGATTCGGTTATGAGTATCTAAGAAAGTTCTCCTAATATGCTCCACTCAAGGGCGAGCTTCGTAAACCTGAAATCTACTTATGTGAATACTTGTATTGGGAGATTCTATGGAGATAACTATGTCTATCATTACATCTTGTAATTTCTTTAACAGAAAATATTTAAAACAAGAAAATGGAATTTTTTGATTGGAACGATGTGCATATTACTTGTGATTCAGAACTGAGGGTGAGACCCTCGCATTTTAATATGATTTGGTATGTTTAAATCGGGATACGAGCCATGGTGGAAGTTATGTAAGGACGATATCCTTGTGATGAAAATTCTTGTACTAATAGGAGTCATGCATGTTAGGTTTATTTGAAAGTTTTTGTATAAAATTTATCTGTGCATAATTTACCTAATCCGTGTTGTAATTCTTGAGCTTTAACCTACAAGGTAGGTGCCCACCCATGTGGCGTTAAATGAAACATGTTAATTCAGGTAGATAATTATGAGTTCTCCATGCATCGCATCTCGTTGTCAGTATTGTGAAGGTTTGAAAGGAGATTATTGTTAATGTGAAGTTATTTGATGATTCTGCAATTGATTATGAGCAACTTTTACGATCATATTGAACCAAAAAGGTGTTCCGTTTAAATTGTCGGGCGAGTGTGAGGCGAGCTTTCAAAAGATCAAGATAGCTTTGACTTCAGCGCCGGTATTGGTGTTACTATCAGGTTCAGGATCTTTCACGGTATATTGTGATGCTTCCCATGTTGGGTTGGGAGCAGTATTGATGCAAGAGGGCAGGGTGATAGCATATGCGTCTCAGCAGTTAAAGATTCATGAGAAGAATTATCCTATCCATGACTTAGAGTTGGCAGCCATTGTTCATGCATTGAAAATATGGAGGCATTATCTTTATGGCGTGCCATGTGAGGTTTACACGGATCATCGTAGCCTCCAGTACTTGTTCAAGCAAAAGGATCTTAATTTGAGACAGAGGAGATGGATAGAGTTATTGAAAGATTATGATGTCACTATATTGTATCATATAGGAAAGGCCAATGTGGTGGACGATGCATTGAGTAGGAAGGCAATGAGTAGGGGTAGCCTTGCATTTATTCCAGTCGGTGAGAGACCATTAGCTTCAGACATTCAGACTTTGGCGAATCAGTTTGTGAGGTTGGATATTTTGCCCAGCTGTGATTTATCTTGGACAGCCGCTCAGTCTTCCTTATTTGAGCATATCATAGATCGACGGGATGATGACCCGCACTTGATGGTCCTTAGGGACATAGTTCGGCACGGTGGTGCCAAAAAGGTTACAGTTGGATATGATGGTTTTTTGAGGATGCAGGGTCGTATATGTGTGCCCAAATGTTTATGGCCTTCGTGAGTTGATCCTTGAGGAGGATCACAGTTCTAAGTATTCTATTCACCCGGGTGCTGCCAAGATGTACCAGGACTTGTGACAACACTATTGGTGGATAAGGATGAAAAATGATATTGATGTTTATGTGGCTCATTGTTTGAAGGTGAAATATAAGCATCAGAGATCCGGTGGTTTATTTCAGCAGATAGAGATTCTTGAGTGGAAGTGGGAGCGTATCACTATGGACTTTGTTGTTGGACTCCCACGGACTCAGAGGAAGTTTGGCATCGTTTGGGTTATTATGGATAGGTTGACTAAATCAGCACATTTCATTCCAGTTAAAAGTACTTACACTTCGGAGTGGTTGGCAGAGATATATGTTCGAGAGATTGTTCACCTTCACGGTGTGCCCGTGTCAATTATTTCTGATTGAGGTACGCAGTTTACCTCGCCGTTTGGGTTATTGTGGATAGGTTGGGTACACGAGTTAAATTGAGCACGACATTTCATCTTCAGACGGACGAACAGTCTGAGCGTACCATTCAAATCTTGAAGGATATGTTTCGCGCTTGTGTTATTGACTTTGGAGATTCTTGGGATCAGTTCTTGCCGTTAGCGGAGTTTGCCTATAATAATAGTTATCATTCAAGCATTCAGATGGCCCCATATGAGGCATTATATGGTAGACAGTGTAGATCGCCAGTTGGATGGTTTGAGCCGGGAGAGGCTCGGTAATTGAGTACCGACTTAGTTAAGGAGGCCTTAGATAAGTTCAAGGTTATACAGGATCGGCTTCGTGCAACTTAGTCCAGGAAAAAGAGTTATGCTGACCGTAAGGTTCGTGATGTGGCATTCATGGTTGGAGAGAGAGTATTGCTTCGGGTATCGCCCATGAAGGGTGTTATAAGATTTGGGAAGGACAAGTTGAGACCTAGGTATATCGGGCCATTTGAGATTCTTGAGAGAGTGGGGGAGGCAGCTTATAGACTTGCGTTGCCTCCAGGGTTATCCTCAGTTCATACGGTGTTCCACGTGTCTATGCTCCAAAAATATCATGGTGACCCGTCCCACGTGTTAGATTTCAGCTCTGTCCAATTGGACAAAGACTTGACTTATGAGGAGCAGCCGGTGGCTATTTTAGACCGACAAGTTCGTCAGTTGAGGTCAAAGAGTTATCCTTCAGTTCGAGTGCAGTTGAAAGGTCAGCTTGTTGAGGCAGCTACTTGGGAGTCTTAGTCGGACATGCAAAGTAGATACCTCCACTTGTTTGCCAATTAGGGTAATTTTCTATGTCCGTTCGAGGACGAACGTTTGTTTTAGAGGTGGAGATTTTGATGACCCAAAGGGTCATCTTATAAATTAAGACACTATTCCAGGCTCATTAGCCTGGAAAACTAATTTTAATTACCTCAATTTGTGTGCGCAGTCCGGGCGTGAATCCGAAAAGCTTTTATGTGAGAATATGAGAAATAGTAATTTCTAGAGTTAAAATTTGGTTTTAGTTGACTTGGGTTAACATTTTTAGTAAACGGACCCGGATCTGTGTTCGGATGATCCCGGGAGGTCCGCAGTAAAATATGGGACTTGGGCGTATGCCCGGAATTGAATTTCGAGGTCCCTAGATTAAGAAATAAATTTTTAAAGAAAATTATTTTGCTGTATTTTTAATGAAATGAAGAAATGAATTAATATTTGAAACCATTGGTATTGGGCCCGTATTTTGGTTCCGGATCCCGGTGCAGATTTGTTATAGTATTTAAGTACTATCTGTGAAATTTGGCGAGAATCAAAGTTGATTTGACGTGATTCGGACGTCCGGTTGAGAAATAGTGAACTTTAAGTGTTCTTGAAAAAAAATGATGAGTTTTGAGGTTAAATTCATAGTTTTAGATGTTATTTTCATGATTTGATCGCATGAGCAAGTCTGTATGATGTTTATAGACTTGCGTGTATGTTTGGTTTAGAGCCCCGAGGGCTTGGGTGAGTTTCAGATAGGCTACGGGATGTTTTAAACTTAGGAAGAACTGTTGTTTTTGCTGTTATTGGTGCACAGTTGATTTCTTCTTCACGTTCGCGTTCGCGTTCGCGTTCGCGCTTGCGTTCGCGTAAATTAAAAGTGCACTGGGCAATTTTTGTTCTTCGCGAACGCGTGCTGGCCCATGCGAACGCGATGTGTTAAGTGGGCTTGGGGAGAGGAGGTTGATTACTCTATGCGAACGCGGCCACCTGGTCGCGAACGCGAAGGCCACTGGGCCTAGCTCTACGCGAACGCATTCAAGACCCCGTAAACACGAAGGCCATTGGGCGTGACCCATCGCGAACGCGGCAGGCTTATCGCGAATGCGATAAAGGCCTGCCAAGTCATATAAAAACAGTTTTTAAACTCTGGCAGAACCTATTTTTTCACCTATTTTCGAACTACAAATACCTAGAGGCGATTTTCTTCACACGAATTCATCCCCAAGGTTTTGGTAAACAATCCCAAAATCTTCTCTTTTAATTACCCAATGTTTTTCATCACATTTCAATCCAAAATCAAGAATTTTCATGGTAAAAATTGAGGGTTTGGGTAGAATTAGGAAATTTTGTAAAAATCGAATTTTAACCTCGAATTGGGGTTGGATTCCGAAACTAATTGCATATTCGGGCTTGGCAGTGCATGGGTAAACGTAATTTGGTCCGAATCCCGAGTATGGACCAAGCAGGCCCGGGGTCGGGTTTTAACCTTTGTTTTTAGAAAACTTAGGAAAATCATATATTTTCAGCACAGTTACTTCCTTTAGCCTTAATTAATGATATCAAGCTAATTATTATTAGATTCGAGTGTGTTGGAGGTGAATTCGAAAGGAAAAGCGGTAATTGAGCAGTGAGTGACCTACGAATTTGAGGTAAGTGCTTGGTTTAACCTTGACTTGAGGGAATAGGAATCCCCAACTTGATTGCTATGTAAAATTGCATGTGTATGGTGTATAGGTGAGGTGATGAGTATCTATGCACCCCCAAATTATTTGTTTAACATGATCCCTTTTCCCATTTTCAATTATTTGCTTCCAGGCTTAATTGTTTCATGATCATTGATGTTTATATGTCTACTTGGATTCGTTAACTTATTGTTAAGTATTGTTTCAAGTATTTTGGAAGTGTTGGATGTTCTCTTGGTTTTTTTATATTACATAAGGATTGAGCTGCATGTTAGTGTTATGATATGTATATAATTTTCGGTTGGTTTCGTTGTGAAATGACAATTGATGAAGTTTATGAATTTTACAGCTACTGTTTACAATTGTTGATACAAAAATGTTGTGAAAGGCTTGGCCTGAATTGTGAAAGTTTTCGTAAATAAAATGATGTGATATGTCTGGTGGGAGCGGGTTGCACGTCGCCATAAAGGGTATTAAGGGTGGACATGTGGGATCGGGTTGCACGTCGCAACAAGAGAAATAAGGGTGATATATATATAGGGATGAGTAATAAGGTGCACAGATGGGATCGGCTTTCACGCTACAACTAGGAGCAATAAGGGAGAATATTCATGTTTTACTATTTATCAAATAAAGGCTGGAATAATCATTGTTTTATTGTCATTATTTCATATTCTACTCTTACTGGTACTTAAAGTGAAACTTGTTCTGTTTACAATTGTTGAGACATAAATATTGTGAAAGGCTTTGACTTAAATAGTGAAAATCCTTTTTTTTATAAAGAGATGTGATTGTCTGGTGGAAGCGGGTTGCACGCCGCAACAAGGAGTGATAAGGGTGGACAGGTGGGATCGGGTTGCACGCTGCAACATGAGAAATAAGGGTGATATATATATATAGGGAGGAGAAATAAGGGTGGACAGGTGGAGCGGGTTGCGCTTCGCAACAAGGAGCAATAAGGGAGGACATTTATGTTTTACTGATTTTTAAGCACAAGGATTTGAAAACTTACTGTTTTACTTTACTGTTTATCGTATTATGTACTTACGGTTGTTTCAAAGTGGAATTTGGAAATTTGGAAACCTATGTGAGAATTGGTTATAGCTGAGGCCTGGAAAAGGTGGCTGAGTTATTTTTTTATTCATTGCTACAAATTATTGTTTTGTTTAGTTTAGAATTTCCTTCTTGATTTATTATATATTGTTCATATGTTATATTGTTAATGCCCCGTTGTAGCCTTGTCACTTGTTCGTCGAGGTTAGGCTCGCCACTTACTTAGTACATGGAGTTGGTTGTACTGATGCTGCACTCTGCACTTCTTGTGCAGATCCAGGTACTGACCAGTGTTAAGTTCGAGACATTGTTGTGCATTTTCACGGAGACAAGAGGTAGATCTGCTGGTGTTCGCAGACTCCTGGAGTCTTCTCTACACTATTTAGTTTATGTTTTATTTCATTCAAAAACAGATACATAATTCTTTCAGCAAAATACTTGTAGCATTCATTAGTAGTTCGTGAATTGTGACACCAGACCCTGTGTAGATATATAGTTGGTAATAGTTCGTGGTTCGTTTCATTTTAACGGATATTATTCATGAAGTCATTTATTGGAAAGCATTAGATTTATTTGTTTTAATTTTAAGATTTTCTATTGTGTCAAGTAAACTTTTAAATAAAATGGTTAGTAAATATCTAACATCGGTTTCCCTAGCAATTATTGTGTTAGGCGCCATCACGATCCCGTGGGTTGGAAATTTGGGTCGTGACACTCTTGATCAAGTAGAAATGAGTTGAGTCTTTCGTACCATGCTCGTGGAGCTTGTTTAAGTCCATACGGTGCCTTGGTTAACTTATACACATGATAAGGAAACTTTGAGTCTTCAAATCCAGGAGGTTGTTTGACATATACTTCCTCCTCAATGATACCATTTAATAAGGCACTCTTGACATACATCTGGATAAGTCTTAATTTCTTGAAGGATGCATCTGCAAGAAGAATTCGTATTGACTCTAGTCGAGCTATTGGTACAAAGGTTTCATCATAGTCGACTCCATCTTGTTGAGAATACCCTTGAGCTACTAATCTGGCTTTGTTTTTTATAACTTTTCCATCCTCGTTGAGCTTATTTCTCAAGACCCATTTAGTTCCGACTACAGTAGCGTCTGCAGGCTTAGGCATCAATTTCCATACTTGGTTCTTATCAAATTGATCTAGTTCTTCCTGCATGGCTTGAACCCAGCTTGAATCTTTGAGAGCCTCGTCTACCTTCTTTGGTTCAATCTGGGAATTCAAGTCTAAGTTTGCCTTCTTCTTGTGAGCTCCTCTGGTTTTCATCCTTTCACTTGGATCTCCTATAATAAACTTCTGAGGATATTCTGGTTCACTCCTCCATTCAGTTGGTCGTGTTATGCTTGTAGGAGCAGTCAACTCTATCTGTGCTTCTGGTTGATTGTTGCTAATTTCATCAGTCGACTTTGTGACATTTTCTACCCTGTTAATTGACTCTTGGAGATTGCTTGACTGATTTGTTTCTTGATTTTGATCTTGATCACCTGCAATAATTTCTTTCTCGGCCAAAGTGTTATTTTCATGAAATACTACATGTACTGATTCTTCTACAGATAAAGTGCGATTATTATAAACTCTAAATGATCTACTGTTTATAGAATAACCCAGAAAAATACCTTCACCACTTCTTGGATAAAATTTACCAAGATTTTCCTTACCATTGTTGTAGATGAAACATTTGCTTCCAAAAGTATGGAATAACTTATGTTGGGTCATTTTCCTTTCCATAATTCGTATGGAGTTTTCTTCAAGATTGGACTTAAGAGACATCTGTTGAGAATATGGTAGGATGTACTTACTGCTTCTACCCATAAGGGGTTTGGAAATGAGTATTCTAGTAACATGGTTCTAGCCATATCTTGTAGAGTTCTGTTTTTCCGTTCCACTACCCCATTCTGTTGATGTGATATTGGGGATGAGAAATCGTGAGTGTATCCTTGATCATTGCAGAATTCTTCAAATGTTATGCTATCAAATTCTCCTTCATGATCACTTTGAATGGTTGTAATAAGATATATTTTTTCTCGTTCAACTCTTTTACAGAAGATCTCAAAGTTTTTCAAAGCTTCATCTTTGTGAGATAGAAAAATCACCCATGTAAAACGTGAGTATTCATCAATATTAACAAATGCATATCATTTTCCTCCTATGCTAGAAGTTCTAGTAGGTCCAAACAAGTCCATATGAAACAGTTGTAAAGGCTTATTTAGGCATCTAGCCACATACTCAACTTTGTCTTGCTTCATCAATCGCCACAAATAATGTTGCTTCAGGTCACGGTACATCTTCGTAGCACCTGGGTGAATGGATGTAGACAAAAGGTCTTTGATTTTGAAAGAGTTCCTAGCCTACTTACCAATCTGACATGCATCACACACATGACTTCTAGAATCCATTGAGTTTGGGAAGACCAATAACTTAATCATGCTTGGATAGTTTCTCTATAAGATGCATACTTGCATGCCCAAGTTTCTTATGACATAACCCTGGATCATCAAACATGGATGTTAAGCAGATATGACCATCTATATTTTCAAAGCCATCATGAATGTAGACATTTCCATACCTTTTTCCTGGAAGGATTATTTTACCTGACTCGTCTTCAATAGCACAACCTGTTTTCTTGAATTTTGCCTCATATCCGGCATCACAGAGTTGGCGTATACTTAGAAGATTGTAGTTGAGTCCTTCTACGAGATAGACTTCAGTGATATCGTAGTTGTTATTGAATGGGACTGTGTTAGTGCCAATTATCTTCCCCTTTGAGCCGTCTCCAAATTTAATACTTCCACTATTTATTTTAGTGACCTTTTTGACAGGTTTTTGTCACCTGTCATATTACTGGAACACACACTATCTAGGTACCATTTTCCTTTGCGGCTCTTTCTGTGGTGTTCCTGCAAAATGTAACAATTACTTTCTCTTAGGTACCCAAGCTTGCTTGGGTCCACGTTGGTTAATATTACCAAGTTTAAGGTTGCCTTTGGGTTTCCAAATCCACCCTGGAACATTTGATTTTCAAAAGCGACAAAAGGAATATTTATGCCCACTTTTATTACAAATGTGACATAGAGAAGGTGATCTGTTTTTTGGATCTTCCACTAGTGCTTGTGGACTCTATTCTGGTTTGCCCCTTTTCAGTTGACTTGTAAGTTTCCTGGTTGGACTTAATAGAAGTATGACTGGTAGATTTGCGCATTCCATTGAGTTGCATTTGCAATTCCTGAAATTCTTCTTGAAGTACTTCTTTATCAGTTTCACATACTTTAAGCTTGAGTTTCCATTCTTTCTTTCCCTATTGATTCTCTTTAGTTAATTCATCAATTTTTGAGACTCTTTTAACGTAAGGTCAAGAATATCCTGCAATTCATTGCATCTTTCACAGTTATAGGATCTTACCTCGTTTGTTTCACCTCATGCCATGAAACAGTTTTCATTTTCATCCTTGCATTCATCATCTGAAATATCTTCATTTGTCCAGTAGCCTGAAAGTTTGTTTATGTCATTCTCCAGAATTGTCATAAACCACAAATTTGCTATTTCTTCTGGTTATGAAACATCTTCACCACTCCAGCTTCTAAAGAATTTATTTTTGTTAAATCCTCTGGAAACTTTTCTTTTTAGATTTGGGCATTCAGCCTGTACATGTCTGTATCTTCCGCATTCATAACATTTTCCATCATTCTTGTTCTGCTCATTGTATTGCATGGTTTTCCTAGATGATATTATTCCTCTTTTTGTGTTTCTGTATCTTCTCATTAAACCATCCATGTTCATTGATACCATGGCAATTTTGTTCCTCGAGGGCTTCAGGATCATCGTCAATGTCATTTTTTGTCCTATCAGTTGTAGCCTTGAATGCGACCGTTTTTTTCTTTTCTTCCTGGGTTGTTTTCATGAGATGAGTCTTTTCAAACGCTATGAGATCCCCTCGAGGTTCATCATACGATAATTTGTTCAGATCTTATGATCCAACTGCAACTACTTTTGTCTGCCAAGTTGTAGGGAGACTTCTCAGATCATTGATGATTTTTCTGGCCTACAATGTTATATGGTTTACCAAAAGCTTTTAGATCACCACTTGTATATGGTTTACCAAAAGCTTTTAGATCACCACTTGTATATGGTTTACCAAAAGCTTTTAGATCACCACTTGTATGCGATCACCACTTGTATATGGTTTACCAAAAGCTTTTAGATCACTGATGATTTTTCTGAACCTTGAAAATATTTCTTCAATAGATTCTCCTTCTTTCATCCGGAAGAGTTTGTAATCATAAACCAACATATTGATATTCGTTTCTTTCACTTTGTTGGTTCCTTCATAAATGTCTTCTAGTTTATCCCCCATTTCTTTGGATGTATCACAACTGGATATTTTTTCATATTCTTCTCCACTTATAACATTATAGAGTAGATTTCTGGCCTTAGCATTGACTTGAACAACAACAATCAGCTCGTCTGTATATCGTCTATATCTTCCGGATCAGTAGCAGGTTGTGCTGCTACATGAAGTGGATAGTTCACTTTCTTGATTACTCGCCAAACTTTGACATCATATGACTTTGCATATATTTTTATACGCACTTTTCAGTGAGAAAAATATTGTCCATTGAAATAAGGTGGCCTAACTTGTGATGTTCCTTCTTGAAAGAGTGCTCGAACAATTCCTTGGTTTGCTATGATTTTTTTCTCACAAGTTGTTAAGCAAAGAAGAGTGAGACTTGGTCTGATACCAATTGAAAGTACAAAGGAAGGGGGGAGGGGAGAATTTCTTATTTTTAAAATTGTTATTATAAGTTGAATAGTTTACCAATTATTTGACTAGAAATAATAGCGAGATAGTAAGAAGTACAAAATTAAAATGCAGAAGTAAAGTGCAGGAATTAAAGACACCGGTATTTTTATACTGGTTTAGATTCAATGTGAATCCTATTCCAATCCCCTTGGGTTGCAAGGGTGTTCTCTTTCAGTGATTGAGTTTCTTGAGTTCAAAGTGAATGGTGTAGTTTTACACCAATTGCGCAGTTTCTATCTCTCTCGTCTTTCTTAATACAATGCCTTACCAGTGATTTTCTCTCTTTCTTCTCTAACTTGTTACACATCAAATCTAGTAGAACTACATTGTTTGTTTGAAGTAGAACAAAGAGAGGGTAATTGGTTTGATCAAAGTATATTTCTTCAAGTCTGAAATGATCGTACATATACTTTTCAGGAGGCCTTAGAGTCAGGAGAGATTTGCGAACCCAAGAGATTTGATCTTAGAAAGGAATCACAGATTGATTCTTTCCAAGAATAAGGTTGATTCGCATTAATGGTGTAATCTGGGCCGGTGCCCAGGCCCAGGTCCAGGAAGGCTTGGGGCAGTCCTGCCCCGCTGTGGGCCTAAGCCCACATGGGCCAGCGCTAAGTGGGCCGGGCCCACGGGCTCAAACGGGCCTAAACGATCCGGGTTATTTTTTTTAAAATTTTTTTTTATCTAAGGAAATTTCTTGTAAATATTTTGATATAAATCTTGTAATTCAAATTTAAAACACAAAATAGTAAAGAGATATTCAAACTTGCACTAAAAAATCCAAACGGCTAGTTTTTCAAATTATAGCCATTGGCTATTTTATGTAATTATATTATATTATCTAAGGCAATTTATTGTAAATTATATTATATAATTATGACTTATGTCTTTTAATTCAAGTTTAAACACACAAAAAATGTAATCAAATATTCAAAGAAATGTCTTATAATTTTTATTAATACGACATTTAAAAAAATCACAATATCTTTCTTAGTCTTCCTCCCCCCAATGGAATGAGCAAAACAAGGTACTAATACCACCATTAAAAGAGAAAAAAATCTAATCAAGATGTGTCAAAATACAAGTTACATGTTAATCTACATATTATCTCTAGCAAATTTCATAAGTTCTTCAAGGTTTGGAGGAATTTTCGTTGGTGGTGGCGGAAAAGAAGCTTGTTCATCACTACTTCTGGGCGAAGCAGCATCCTCCGCAAGTTCCGCTAGCATTTCTTCATAAGCTTCGTCTATCTCCGGTTGTGATTCAAGTAGTCCAAACTTTCTTCTTTCTGAACGGATCCAATCTCAGAAGAGTACTGATTTTTCCAAGCTCTCCCCCATAGGCGCTCTATGATCACCGATTTGATGTCTTGCTTGGATGAAAGCGCTTTCTGATGCCACTTTGCTTGAATACTTAAGATATCTCGAGCCATCCTTGAAAGGACCGGATAGTGTTTTTCTTTGTCCTTCCACCATTACAAAACATTGAAGGTGCCGTCGGGATTATCTGTTTCAAGTCCCTGCGACAAATAAACTTGAAGCTCATTTAGTTGTGAACTATCACTAATATTATCATCTTGAGAACCCCTGAACCCTGTCCAAGAACTAAGTGATTTTAGTCCCGCAGATCTTTTAGATGACTGCAAGCTAGACGAGGTAGGAGTTGGAACATTTGGTCTAGCATGATCTAATGCAACTTGATAAGCATTATAAATTGTTTGAGCATTTATTTTAATTGAGGCTTTTTCATCTATAAGTGTATCATATTCCTTAGTTGAAAGTGGTAAAACATTATAAATTTGAATATATCAATAATGAGGACCTCCTAATTTCATGGTAGGATTTAACATGGTTGCAACACCATAAAGAGGGGGGATGGGGAAAAATATTTTTTAAACTTATCTTTCATATCGTCAATAGCACATTGGTAAACTATCCCACCCTCTGAAAATTGAGTAAATAATTCTGCAAGTGATGAAATATAAACTAAACAGTTAGAAATAGTAGCATAATATTGTCCAGATAATTCGTTTGTAGCAACATGAAAATATTCTAAAAAATCTAGAAGAGTTTTAACATTAGCCCAATCTTGATTTGTAAGGTGCTCGTCATCATCATCATCATCACCACGTACACGAGCATTATAGGTTGCACTTATTGGGTTTCTATATTCATATGCAACAACTAAACTTTCATACTAGTAATTCCATCTAGTCGGACAAGGTTTATTAACCTTTATTTCTCTAAGGCCAAATTCATCACATTTTTTATAATATTCTCTAACTCTACTTCTACGGTTTGCATAAAAAGTAGGGGTTACTATAGGAGGGTCAGCCGGGGCATCATTTGGACAACTATCAGTTTAGTTAGCAATAGGACTAGTAGGTGTATCATCTAAATCCGGTTGCGTTTCATCTAAATCAACTTTTTCCTCTGGAATACCATAAGAGAATTCATATATTAATCATTTAATTGTGAACCTGGTGTAACATCATGTATAAATTGACTATCGATAAATTGAAAACAAGGGTTATCACTATCAAGAATAACAGGTGGAGGAGGACGGGTAACAGGTCTAGGTCGGGTAGCCGGGGCGGGGGGAGTAGTAGTAGCTTGCCTACTAGATTCACCAATTTTAGCTTTTCCCTTACTACCAAATTTTTTTTTAAAGAAAAGTCCATATTAATTATAAGGAAAACAAATTAAACAAACAAAACTATAATATTAAAACTTAAGAGTTGGAACGAGTTTACCGAATTGACGAACAACTTCTTGAAAATTGTATAATGTTGAAGACTTGAAGACTTGAATACTTCAATTCACCAACTTCACAATTTTCCACAAATTGCAATAATAAAGTAAGCACTTATAGAAGAAAATTAGAGAGATATTGAGAGAGACTGATGATTTTGTGAGTAAAAATGAAAGAATGAGGGGGTATTTATAGTTGAGAATAGGAAAAAAGTGTAATTATAAAAAGTTTGGGGTTAAAACAAAGTTTGGGGGCCAAATGACTATTTTTAAAAAAGCCAAACGGCTAAAATTAAAGGGCCAACGGCTAGATTTTAAAATTCTGACCGTTGGCCATTTTTTAAATAAAAAATTTAAAAAAAAAAATAGTCGTTGGCCTGTTTGAACCACCTAGGCCCGCCTGCCGGTCGCGGGCTAAACGGGCCCGGGCTCACGGCCCCTCCCCCCAGACCCACCCCATATGGGCTCACAGGCCCGTCTAGACCGAACCCACCACGGGCCGGCCCTTTTAGCCCACATGGGCCGCGGGCCCGGTCCGGTCCCGGGTCAGGCCCGGACCACCTGCCAGCCTTAATTCGCGTTTACTTCCTTGATGAGTGAACTTTGATAGCTTTCCATCTTTAAGCTTTGATGTCCGCCGGATTTTCAGTGTTGGCTATGCCTTTGCCGAAACTTTAGTACTACTTTCCTTTTTATTGTTGATAGCTCCAATCATCTTCTGATTGATATCTTCCTTCAGTTTTGATTGCTTTCCTTGATGGCTTCAATCATCCTCTGATTGATATCTTCCTTCAGCTTTGATTGATTATCTATTTCCGATCTTTATTGCTTTGTTGATTCCTTGATTGCTTCGGTCAATCTTTGATTGATACTTTTTTTTTTAATTTTGATTTTGATTGATTGTCTTGAGTTCCTACATCAAACACAATTATATTATTTTTCATCGTTAAAACTAAAATCTAACATAAAGGAGGTTGATAATGAGATGTGAAAAGGCATGCATGAAGAATTCATGATGTAATAATGAATTTTAAAGCTCGTTCATTACATATCTATTTGATAAAGCAAACAAAAAGTGACTTCAACAGTTTTAGTCTTGAGCTTTGACACATTTTTCTTAGGAAAGCCAAAGGCCTTACTAATGCATTCTTGAAACATAGTCATTTGAACAGGTTTCATATTTCTGGCCATGTGTGAATGGCTCCCAGATTTCTCTTCTCTGAATTTACGTTTCTTTTTTGTTATGTTCATTAAATTTTTTTTTTTTGGTATTCTTTGTAAAATATTTTAATTATATCTTTGCACCCAAATGTTCTTGAAATAATGCTTGCTTGAAGGGCAAAATAGTCATACAATCTTTTATGGTTATTTTAATCTTTTAACTTTGAATTTTAGTCTTCCTATTTATAATATAGTATGATGATGGTATGGTATAATATAGGTAGGGACAAACTTTTTATACGTGATGAAAGTTGTTGATTTCACTCCTTGGGAATTATGAATGGATGAAAAGAATTTTTGGAAGTACAGTTATATTTGAATAGTTATAATTCTTTTGAACAAATAGTTTGTGAAATTAAGATTTGCGTGTAGAAGTTGAAGATTTAAAACTTAATTCGAAATGCAACTTCAAGATACATACCAAACAGTCTTTCAACCGACCAAATGCAGAGGAGAATAATTAATACACTTGCAAAGTTGCGAAAGATGGTAGTTGTAAATCTTGTCTAGTTTCAAATCATACAATAACCATATATTAGACAAATAAACATCAGATTAATAAATTGTCTTAATAAAAACATGTGATGATATCGGCTGCTGTGACCAGGCAAAATAGTACTTCAAATTGAAACTAATCTTAAGACTTCATCAGTCATCAATTATTTACATGCTTATTGAGGGTTACAGTGCAACTAATTGAAATATAGCTTTTTATAATCGAAGTACCCAAAAATCCAGTTCTGGACAAAATTCCCAAGTCTTGTAAAGGTTGGTAATTTGAAGGTTAATACTAGTCAATACTTAACAGATTCATGCATATATCCATGTGTTTGATTCAATATTGACAAAATTCCATGCTTCACCCCCCCCCCCCCCCCCCCGTATATCACATGTTAAAATTGTATAGGCACACCTGGGGTTGGGTAAAGAGTGATGATAAATTAAAGACCAAATGTCACAAGTAAATTGAATGGAAGATGCGTCGAAACTCTTGAATTTTGGTTCCTTTTCTCCTAGCAACAGAGCCATATATAGTAGCTCCAAAATTGCACACGGCCATGAACTTTCCAAGTAGCCAACGATGGGACCGCGCGCACAGTCAAAATCCATACCAAATAAAACATGTGCGAAGAAACCCAGTGGCCACCAAACCCCACAAGTAGCCAAACTTTAAGATTGCTAGAAGTGTCCTGCAGCGAGCCAGGATTTCAACTCTATAGATTCTAAATTTGAGAATAACGATTCTAAGGGTTAATAAATGAGTTCTAAATTTAATGTTCATATATATATATATATATATATATATATATATATTTTCTAAATTTCTTAAAACAAATACACCCTGTAAACAAAAGGGCTTGATCGTACCCGCCTTATTTGAAAGTTATAATTTATTCGTCTATTTTATTTGACACTAATACAATTTAGAAAATGAATTAATTTTTCAACTATAGTTATTTAAAAAACATTTCATGAATATTTTAAGTGAAATTTTGTTTTAGAATATTAGGAAATCGATATTTTAAGTTGACTCGTATGAACTGTACCTTATCTTAATCATAGCATTATCATTGATAACTGAAAGAGTAGTCAATTCATTAAAAGTGAGAACAGGTAAATAGTATTCGAAGAGTTAGGATTCATGCATATCTCCTGATTCTTTGTATTTGATTCAATATTGACGAAGCTGCATACCTTCCTCACATACCACATGAACACTTGTTGGAGGGGTAGGGACGACACATATTAAAAATGTAAACCACAAAGTAAACTTATAGGAAGTTTCATGGAAACCCCTGGTTCCCTTTCTCTAGCAAGTAAATAACAAATGATGTATGGAAACTTCAAAATTGAGCACAGCCGCTAATTTCCCAGAATATATATAGCCGACTGTGGAGACCTCGTACACAGTCAAAAAACTATCTCAACAATAACAAACACGTGCAGCAAATAAACTAATTGTATTAGCCAAACCTTCTCTTCTTAGACAGCATGCTTGACGCAGTACTAGGATTAGGGGATTGTTTTACCCCTTAGTTAAAGGAGCTTGAACCTGCACTATCTCCGCCAGAAATATTCACTATTCAGGGCCAAACAAATTTTAGTTCTATCTTTTTTTTTTTACTGTGCCATCCTCCATTTTATTCTTCTACTACAGCTTTTTTTAACCTACAAATTACAAAGCGCAAACCTTCTTCCTTCGGCTTTCTCCATTTAGTTACTTCATTAATAAATGCGCCCCTCTACCAATCATGGTACCTTAGTCTATTTTGCGATTTTGAGTGGCAGGATCAAATACTTGATTTATTTTAAGAAAATTTTAACATAAGTACATAATAATTTTACAAATTTAGCAGGTGCCTTGCCACCCCCGAACTAAAAGGTGGATCCACCCGTGGTTCAAAGTACAACGAACGGAAAAAAGTTACTAATATTTGGATTAAAAAGGTAATGACATTATCGGGGGCGGAGGAATAAGAAAGAAACAAAATACTTTAATTATCTGTACACTTGGTGAGTCCCAAACAATTGTAATCATAGTAAATTTTAAAGGAATGTCCTAACTTCATTATTTGTATGTACGATGAATCTGTCTTCTCTGTACAAAAAGAATCGAAATAACTGGCCTAGCCTAATCACTGAAGTGAAAGAAATAAAAGAATCGAAGCAGCTAGCAATAAAATCTTCAGAAATCCAGGAAATCAGAATCTATCTCAGGTTCATCTATCACCCAAAATAAATGATTGACATCACCTAACACTGACCCAGCCATCAGCTGTAGACCATTCAGATTCAGGTCTGCGTTCGCCAACTAATACTCGCAACCTCTCAGCCGGCGCTGTGGACCATGACCTGCCGTTTAAATTCAGCAATTCTTGAATTACCGGCGAGGGCAGAGATGTAAATGAACATGCTGCTGAGGATTCAGCAGAGTCATCAGATACCCAATCTGGGAAACCAAATGGGCACCTAGGAGACGTCGAAGGAGTGCCAGTCTCGCATGTTTGGTCCTTCAATGTAACAGTGTCATCATCATAATTTTGACCAGCTACAAAAGGATGGTTTAGAAGCATCTCAGCCGTCCATCTCTTTCTTGGGTCCTTCACAAAACACTTTTCTAGAAAATCTTTTCCTTGTTCCGATAAATTCTCGGGAAATTCAGGCAACTCATCACCAACTCCAATTGTCATCAGTAGTTGGGTTATATTTGAGTATTTCCAGACTGGAACTCCTGCTGCCATCTCAGCAACCACACACCCCAGTGCCCATATATCGGCGGGAGTCCCCTGTTCGCTGCCGGTAACCATTTCCGGCGACATGTACAGTGGAGTACCCCTCAATTCACATGGCAAGCTATCATCTTTTCGGGATTTAGTTCTCTTTGCCAGTCCAAAATCAGCAATTTTGACTTGACCATCTTCGCCTAAAAGAATGTTCTGAAGTTTAATATCGCAGTGAACATAACCACTCTTGTGGATAAAGTGTAGCCCTTTCAGTAAGGACTTTGTGTATTTCCTGACTTCAAATTCCGGCAATATATGATCACCGGAATTCTTGAGCTTATTCGAAAAATCACCACCAGAAGCATACTCCATTAAGACATTGTACAATTTTTCGCCATTTTCGTAGGTATAGCTGTCCCCAAGGCAATTGATTATTTGTGGACAACCTTTAAGCTCATCCAAGATTAGCTTCTCGTTCAACAGTGTAGCTGAACAGGAAGCGGAAGAAGACTTAACCACCATAGATGGACAAAACAGAGAGCTTTGGCATCTCGGTATTGCAAAATTGACTTTGCCGAAGCTTCCATGACCTACTGCTTCACCTCGAATCCAATCCATGGCTGTGTTTAATGGATGTTCTTTTAGCTGAAATTTAGTAATTTTTGTGCTTCTCTGTCAGAGAAAGGAAGAAAAGAGCGCAACTCACAATGAGCTCTATTTCACGCAGCTGACTTCTATATATAGAGTGTGGGGATTATTTTTTTCTTTTTCTTTTCAAGTTTCGTATTTGATGGCTTTACTGATGAAATGAATGTTCACACAAGTAGTGAGGTAGACATGTGCGTATTGAATTTTTTGTTATAGTTGTACAAGTTGTGGGAATGACTATTAAAAAAAAAAAAAAGAGCACGTGATCGTGCAAAAGATATTTCTATCTAATATCGGTGTTTAACACGGTATATTACTTTTAGAACCGTGCATTTAATCATGCCTTGATTCATTTAATCATGCCTTGATTTTTTAGTAAGTAAATTATGTAGTGATAGTGAAACTAGATCTTTCAGATCAAAATCTCAAAGAAATTTGTGTTTATATTATAATAGTATGTTGATATTTCCCAACTAATATGTTAATGTACATCAATTTCACAAGTTACCTTATGCAAAAAGAAATACAGAAACGTGATTGTTGAGGTGTAATGAACGATTCTCTCTCTTTTAAATCCCCCCAAAAAAGAAGATTTTCTTCGTATAGGAAATCTCCCAAATGACTACTCTACCACTAGTTATTTAATTTATTTCAGTATTAAGCATGCCCCATCTGATGAACCACAATTTGAACATCCCAATCAACAAAATCGTTAGGTAGTCCCAATTTTTAGCACACGCATTGCGGCTAATAGGTAGTCCAAAAGTCACAGTATATTTTTTACTCTTCCTAATTAGGGTTCTCAAATAATTAGCAACCACTAGTTGCAAATGTTGTCTTGTTACTCTTCATACTACTACTAATATGTTTGGTCCATTTCAATATAAATTGCAGGCGTTGCACTCTTTATGGTTTCAGTGGGTTCTTGTACTCTTTTTACTGTTTCTTCCGAATTCAGTGCTTTGCCAATTGTAATTGACCAATCCCAACAATAAAAGAGGATAAGTTTTATAACCTTTGGCCAGGTCGGATAAGAAGATTATCTCCTACTAAAAGGTGGAAAGAAATAGTCAGCACTTTTCTTTTGACGGTGGATGCTATTGGGATTAATTTGCTAGTTGGACATAAGTTCATACTTGAAAACTTTATTTACTTCGTCCCTTCATTTTTACTTATCCATTATTAACTTTGCACACTTTTTAAAACATAATAAAGGAAATACATTATTTACCATGATACCAACGTTAATTGATACATATTTTTAGTGATTTTAACAAAATAATTTAAAATAAATAATTAATGATGTGAGTATAACTGGAAAAAAAATTAACGTCTTTTAATATGTTATATATGACAGATAGAAGTGACAATTATCGGACAAATAAAAGTGGCCGGAGGGAGTATTAACTATAGACTTGGAAGTCTATTGTTCGGGATAAGTAGGGGTTGAGTGGGGGATTTATGGAAATATGAATGGATGAAATGTGTAGTCAACAGCTAATCAACTTTCACACCCCCCCCCCCCCCCCCCCCCCCCCCCGGGATATACAACCGACATTCATATTTTATTGGACGCATATGACAACCGACAGCTTTATAACTGTTGCATTGGTCATTGAATAATTATCTGCTAATCTCTTCTTCATAGTGGATAACTATACATTGATCCGAATCAGAGGGAGAAAGATAACGATTGCATGGTTTGAGATTGAATGGTTTGAATATCCAAAAGTGCATACGAATTCCTATTAAAGATTGTTTTGTAAAAGATATGCAAGATGGTTTTTAGAAAGGTAAATGATGGACGGTGTCACTGAACATTGCTAATTAACGTAACTAATTGGAAAATGCATGCCGACAGAGAAATTGATTTTATTCACACTTGAAGATTTTAAAAGTTATTTTATTTAGAATTTAATTAGATGTGTAGCTACTAATAAATACTCTCTAATCTCCATCCTAATTAATTGATAGATTTGTTTGGTCGAAGGGCTTTTCAGTTGATACTCAACGTGACAACTGACAAGTAAGATAGCAGAAACTGCTCATTGTTATGCAACTTATGGGGTAGGGATAAAATTAATGTAAAATTTAGGAGTATATAGGCAGGAAGAAAGAAAAAGAGAAAGGAAGAAGATGCAATTGCTTGAAACAAAAGAAACCGGAATACGTTGTCCTCGAGGAATTTTTTTTTTTTTTTTTTAAAAAAAAACTCATTTTCTGCCAAACTTTAAGGTTTGGTGGGGTTTGAAATTGGTAGAACGTAGGCATAAGTTATTATGTATGGAGAGTGTGGACACAGGATATCAGTCATGTTTCATGTGGAAATACTTAGTACTACCACGCTCCCCACATGGAAATCATAGCTTAGGAATCGCTATTTTGATTGTTAATCAATATAATTTTAAGAGTAAATTACCGGAGGATTTGGAGCATGCACACGAATCAAGTGATGCCTTTATTCAATACATGTATCAAGCACCTATACTACCATATTTTCATTTGATTTTTAAAGAAATGAACTCGATAGGAAATTAATTATGAAAGACTCTATGTTTGTTTTAATATTTTTCTTGACATAGACACAGTTAACAAGTCAACCGAGTAACACCGTAACTTTGAACAAAAACAAACACCATTTTACTTTGTAATATGACGATTTTTATGCAATCTTCGGCAAACTGTTTACTTTTTAAATAAAATACAGCATATGAAGAGTTTTTGGTGAAATGACAAGGGTGTTATACAGAGGAGAATACTTGGGAAAGAGGAACAAACTTCAAAGCCTATAAGAGCCTAATTAAAGATTATTTGCAAGTAAGGTGCCAAGGACGTCGCCAACTCAGGTGGGGGAAAATGTCATGGGCGGTTTTCCAACCATGCCCCATGACCCCTTGGACGCGCCCCGTGGCGTTCTGGCAAACCTCCCAACGCCTAGCACTACAGATGGCCCCGTAGTCTTGGCTGCACTAAGTGACAAGCGCGCATGTGCCTCTGTCGCCCTACCGATATCCCTCGCTAGCGCCCAGCCGCAAGCAGCTGCCAACAGTTTCGCGCGCGCAGACCATGTCGTGGGCGCAGATCGTGATGCTAGAGACAAAGTTGCTGACAACGGACCTGTTTCTACCTTGTAGGAAACTAAGTCTTTTTCATTGTAAATATAGAGTAGTTTTATTCCATGTAATTTCATTATGCTCCTCTAGCTTCATTAGGTCAAGTCATGTAGCTTTGGTTTATTTTTCTTAAGCATTATTAGGGGGGATCAAGCAATCAAAACTTTCTACCAAGCAATTCTCTGTACTGGCGTCTCTCCCACTCGACACCGCGTTGCCTTCTTTTTGTAATATCTTTCATTTATGCAATCAAGAATTCATTCAATTCTCTTTACTGTTCTCTCAATTGTTCTTGACATCAGTTTTCTCGTACGGCACTGACAATCTCGTCTAGTATACGGAGGGGACCTCAGTTGGCGGACAGCAGTTGCACTGACATCAGTTGCTTAGCCTTACGTCGCCCTTCCAAGGAATCTCAGAAAGGCACCGCGTAATAGTTGGTATCATAGCCTAGGCTCAACATCGGACGAGGGAACGCATTGCCATTACCACCATTTCTGACCATGGTGAATCATGGAGACCGCATTGCGGCCCTTGAGGAGACGGTTGACGTATTACGACCCATTGTAAATGCGGTTCCTGAACTACAAACCATCCTAGTGCAAAGGTTGGACGACCTAGACCGCAGAATGACCCAGGCCGAAGTTGACATAGAAAACATCAGTCGCGACTTTGAAGGAGACCGGCAAACGACAGCTACTAAGGAAGCCGAAATTTTTGGTAAATTCGAGGACCTCCGACAGGAGCATACCGAGGATTTAGCCTACAGGGCACAAGAGGCAGACAGGGTGACTGCCATGCAGCAAACTATAGACAACTTGACAGGCCAACTCAATCTTGTTAATGCTGCTCTACAAGGCTTGCTTCGAGGAGGTGGAAATCAAATCGGGGGTGTTGTGAACCTCGCCCCCATGGTAGCAAAAACTAAAATTTCTGAGCCAAAGCCATACAGTGGAGCTCGGAATGCTAAAGAAGTGGAGAATTTCATCTTCAACATCGAACAGTACTTCGATGCTGTGGGAGGCCTAGAAGAAGCCCAGAAGGTAGCAACTGCTGCCATGTATCTTCACGGTGATGCTAAGCTCTAGTGGCGAGTGAAGTACGAAGCCATCAGGGCCGGTGAAGATGCCTTGGAGACATGGGAAGAACTGAAAGCAGCCATACGTCTACAGTTATCCCCGAGAATGTTGAGTACAATGCAAGGAGAAAACTACGGGAGCTCCAACATACCAGATCAGTGCGGGACTACGTGCAAGAATTCTCCGCGCTCATGCTGAACATCCGTTACATGGGGGACAAGGACAAGATCTTTACATTCTGGAAAGGTTAAAACCTTATGCCCGCATGGAACTGCAAAGACAACGGGTAGATACCCTAACCAAGGCGATCCAAGCAGCGGAATGCCTTGGGGTCTATCAGGTGAAAACTCGGAAGGATAGGCCTCAACGACCTATCCGAGAGGGATATTGGAATAATGAATGCCCACATGCACAGATGAACGTCCATCAAGCTTATAATGATGGGACGGATGATGAAGAAGACGATGCGGAGCAGACCAAACCACTCGGTGCCTTCAATGCAATTGTGGGTTCTATTTCTAAGGCATTAGCGAGAACCAGTGCTGGTATCCGTAATAAGAAGGACCCCTGCCCAATCCCTAAGAAAAGGAAAAAGAAGACGAATAAAGGGACTCCTCCTAAATAAAATTGGACCTTGATGTTCGTTGAACTGAAGGTAAATGGCAAGCCCATTAGGGCGATGATAGATACAGGTGCTACCCACAACTACTTAGCCTTAACGTAGGTGGAGCGCCTTGGCATAGTTTTAGGAAAGGTCAGAGGTCACGTCAAGGCTATCAACTCACCTCCTCAGCCAGTGGGTGGAATAGCCAAAGAAGTACCAGTGAAGATGGGTCCTTATGAAGGAATTGCGCATGGTGATCATAGATGACTTCGAGTTGATAGTCGGGCTGGAATTCTTGAGGCAAACCAACACCATGCCCGTACCATATGCGGACATGCTTCTGATGATAGGAGCAAATAGGGACAAGCCCTGCATTATCCCGTGCATACCCATGAAAATGTCCGCTGAGAACATCTCGTCCTTGCAGCTGAAGAAAGGAGTCAAAAGGCATGAACCTACGTTCCTGTCTACCCTATGCAATGAAAAGGTAGAACGCTCATCGGTTCCCATTCCTACACCCGTAAAGGAGCTACTACTGAACTTGAAGACGTCATGCCACAGGAGATGCCAAAGCGACTTTCGCCTAGGCGCACTGTGGACCATGAGATTGAGTTAGTGCCGGGTGCGAAGCCACCTGCCCGGGCACCTTATAGAATGTCACAATCCGAACTCACCGAGCTTCGGAGACAATTGATAGAGATGCTAGAAACAGGGATCATTGTACCCTCCAAGTCCCCATATGGGTCCCCTGTGCTTTTCCAAAAGAAACATGATGGTAGTCTACGACTCTGTGTGGATTATCGGGCTTTAAATAAAATCACTGTGAAAAACAAGTATCCTATTCCTCTCATGGCAGAATTGTTCGATAGATTGGGGAGTGCAACGGTGTTCACGAAAATAGACCTGAAGACAGGGTATTAGAAAGTCCGGTTGCTGAGGGCGATGAGAACAAGACGATCTGTGTGACAAGATATGGGTCGTCCGACATCCTAGTTATGCCGTTCAGCTTGACTAATGCTCCAGCTGCATTTTGCACCCTGATGAACCAAGTCTTCCGAGAGTATATTGACGAATTCGTTGTGGTCTATTTGGATCACATTATGTTTTATAGCCAAACACTGGAAGAACACCTGGAGAACTTGCGGAAGGTCCTAGCCCGGTTGTGGGAGCATGAATTATACGCAAATCTATCCAAGTGATCCTTTGCTCAAAAACAAATCGAATTCCTCGGACATGTCATTGAGGAAAGGCGGATCAAGATGGACCAGCGAAAGATCCAAGCCATCACAGATTGGCCGCCACCCAAGGATATCCACGCCTTGAGGGAGTTCCTTGGCCTATGCAATTTCTATTGGAGATTTGTGAAGAATTACTCCCTTATCGCAGTGCCATTGACAGAACTCCTTAAGAAAGTCACACCTTGGGATTGGGGTCCTAGACGAGCGGAGCCCTTCAACGCATTAAAAGCAGCTATGTCTAGTGCGTCTTGGCCCTTCCTGATTTGGACAAGCCATTCGAGGTACAAACGGATGCTTCTGACTATGCTCTTAGCGGAGTCTTGCTACAAGACGAGCATTCCCTAGCATATGAGAGCCGGAAGCTGAAGGATGCAGAGAGGCGCTATGCCGCCCATGGGAAAGAACTACTGGTTGTCGTTCATTGCTTACGCCTTTAGAGGCATTATCTGTTGGGATCCCCATTCGTGGTCAAGACAGACGACACAGTTGTTAGTCATTTCATGACCCAGTCGAAGCTAAATGGCCGACAGGCCCGATGACAGGAACTCCTAGTAGAATTTCACTTCAACCTGGAGTACCGAAGTGGGAAGACTAATCATGTTGCTGATGCGCTCAGTCGGAGAGCTGATCTAGCGTCAGTGTGCTTACTCTCCACCCTAAGGGGGAGTGAAGTAGCCACAACCCTAAAAGACCAGATACAAGATCTACTCATCAGGTATCCTACTGCACAGTATTTGGTTGATCTAGTAGGACAGGGAAAAACTCGCCAGTTCTACATGGAGGATGGGTTCCTGAAGGTAAAAGGGAACCGACTATATGTTCTTAAAGGAGGAGATTTGAGAAGAACTCTTTTGGCGGAATGTCACGACACTCTGTGGGCTGGCCATCCCGGCGAAGAACGCACCATGGCACTACTTCTCCGTGCATATTATTGGCCTCAAATGGCCGACGACATCGCTCAGTATGTGAGAACTTGTCTAGTATGCCAGAAAGACAAGTCCGACCGCTTGACACAAGTGGGACTCTTGGAACCACTAGCTGTTCCAAAGAAAACTTGGGAAAGCGTGTTTCTGGATTTCATCACCGGATTGCCAAAGGTCGGAGATCTCACAACTATCTTGGTTGTGGTGGATCGGTATTCCAAGTATGCCACCTTTATTGCAGCACCTCAATATATATCAGAAGAAGATACAGCTCGACTCTTTTTCTCCCATGTCGTCAAATATTGGGACCTGCCCAAAGACATCGTTAGTGATCGCGATTCACGCTTCACTAGCAACTTTTGGACCCAACTATTTAAGTGCCTCGGGTCAAAATTGAGTCATAGCTCAAGCTTTCATCCGCAATCTGATGGCCAGATGGAGCGGTTCAATTGTATGTTGGAGGAATATCTCCGCCACTTTGTTACTGGATAGCAAAAGAATTGGGTGAAGCTTTCGGATGCTGCTCAACTGTGTTTCAATTCACAAAAGAGCTCTAGTACAAACAAAAGCGCTTTTGAAATTGTTACCGGATAGCAACCGCTACTCCCACACACCGTGAATGCACCAAATATATCCAAATCTCCTCGTGCTGCTAGCTTCTCGAAAGAATGGAAGCGAAATTTGGAGATAGTGCGGAGCTATCTTGTCAAAGCCCAAAAGCGGATGAAGAGGCATGCTGATCAGAATCGTTGCTTTGTTGAATACCAAGTAGGAAACAAAGTGATGGTCAAAATCCCAAAGCGGTACTTGTTTGCAGGGGTCCATGACCCTCGCCTATTGCAAAAATATATTGGACCTTTGTCCATTGAAAGACGCATTGGGAAAGTTGCATACCGGGTGGATACCCCACCTTGGTGGAAAATCCATCCCGTCTTCCACGTCAGTCTTCTGAAACCTTTTCGGGAAGACACGGAGGATACTTCATGGAGCCAACTCACAATACCCAGTATTCGAGGCCCCAATTCAACCGAGAAAAGGCGTGCCGAAACTATTCAGGATGATCGGGTTATTCATGCCTCAAAGAAGGATCATTAAGAGTTTTTGGTGAAATGGCAAGAGTGTGATGCAGATGAGAATACTTGGGAGAGGGGAACAAACCTCAAAGCCTATAAGAGCCTAATTGAAGATTATTTTGCAAGTAAGGCGCCGAGGACGTCGCCAACTCAGGTGGGGGAGAAAGTCATGGGCGGCTTTCCAGCCATGTCCCATGACCTCTTGGACCAGGCAAGCCTCCCAACGCCTAGCGCCACAGACGGCCTCGTAGTCTTGGCTGCGCCAAGTGACAAGCGCGCATGTGCCTCTGTCGCCCCACCGATATCTCTCGCTAGCGCCCAGCTGCAAGCAACTGTCAACAGCTGCGCGCGCGCAAATTGTGATGCCAGAGACAAAGTTGCTGACAACGGACCTGTTTCTACCTTGTAGGAAACTAAGT
>ML367067.1:0-47441 GCA_005239505.1 Nicotiana paniculata | reverse complement strand
ATTTGCATCCGTTTAGCCCCGTTTCCATTTCCAATTCACCTACACATAAAATAAACCCTATTAAGCACATACGACGTGTATTTTATCATTAAAGCACATAAAATGCGAGGGATATAATGCTTAAAATCACGAATTCTAGCCACACATCAACATCCCCGGCAGGTCTGAAGGAAAAACCTCAAGAAACTCACGAACCATGGGCACCGAATCAATAGAGGGAACCTCAACACTAGAATCGCGCACATAAGCCAAATAAGCCAAACACCCCTTCTCGACCATACGCCTAGCCTTCACGTACGAAATAACACTACGGGTAGAATGACCAGGAGTTCCTTTCCACTCTAAACGGGGCAAATCTGGCAAGGCTAAGGTCATCGTCTTAGCAAGACAATCCAATATGGCATATGGGGACAACCAGTCCATCCCCAATATAACATCAAAGTCAACCATACTCAAAAGCAGCAAATCAACACGGGTCTCAAGACCCCCAATCACCACAACACAAGAACAATGGACACGATCGACCATGACAAAATGGCTCACTAGTGTAGATAATTAAACAGGAATACTCAGTGGATCACTAGGCATGACCAGGTATGGTGCAAAATAAGAGGACACATACGAATACGTAGACCCTGGGTCAAACAGCACTGAAGCATCTCTACCACAAACCCGAATAGTACCTGTAATAACTGCATATGAAGACTCAGCCTCTGGCCTGGCTGGAAGGGCATAACATCGGGGCTGGGCCCCACCACCCTGAACCACATCTCTGGGATGGCCGGCTGCTGGCTGGCCTCCACCTCCAGCTGGCTGGGCATGCTGTGGAACACCTGGTGCATGTACCATGGCACGAGAACCCTGATGCTGCGAACTACCTGGTGCTCGAGGGCAAAATCTAGCAAGGTGACCCAGATCACCACAAGTGTAACAAGACCTCGGCTGCTGAGGGAACTGAATTTGACCCTGTCGACCTGAATGACTGCCCCGAAAACTCTGAAACGACGGTGCACTGTAAGGCTGCTGATTATAATAGTGCGTCTGAGAACCACGACCACCTGAAGTACCATGGGAAACTTGAAGAGCTGAATGGAAAGGTCTGGGAGGATGATCTCTGCCTGAAGAATCCCTACCCCCAGATGAGGCTTCATAAAACGACCAAAATGACGGGGCCTATTGTTAGACCCCTGACCACTGCCCTGTGATAAAACCATCTCAATGCGTCTGGCCACATTGACCACCTCCTGGAATGAAATATCAGTGCCTGTCTCTCTGTCCATCTGGAGTCTAATAGGCCGAGCTAGACCCTCAATAAATCTGCTCAGTCTCTCACGATCAGCGGGGAGTATCATGATATCATGTCCGGCTAGAGTGATGAATCTCGTCTCGTACTGAGTGACTGACATAGATCCCTGCTGGAGACGCTCAAACTGTCTCCGAAGGTCCTCTCGCTGAGTAATGGGAAGGAACTTCCCCAAAAATACCTCTGAGAACTGAGTCCAAGTCAAAGGTGTAGATCCAGCTAGTCTGGTCAAGCAATAATCCCTCCACCAAGTCTTGGCGGTACCAGAAAGACGGAATGTACCAAAATCAACTCCATTGGACTCCACAATACCCATGTTCTGAAGGCCTCATAACAACTGTCCAAGAAATCGTGGGGGTCCTCTGATGGTGCACCAGTAAATGTAGTAGAAAATAGCTTGGTGAACTTGTCAAGTCTCCACAAAGCATCTGGTGACATAGCTGCTCCCCCTATTACCGGTGCTGCAATACCCGGCTGAGCTACTCCGTCTGGCAGAGGTGTCGGGGTCTGAAACTGTGGAGCTAGCTGGTCTGGCACACGGGCGGCAGGAGTCTGGGCACCTCCCCCAGCCTGAGAGACGGCTGGTGCTGTAGGAAGAAGACCCGCATGTGCTACACTCTCCATGAGTCCGACTAGACGTACAAGGGCGTCCTGAAGCACTGGGTAGCTATGAACCCCTCTGGGACCTGAGCTGGTCCATCTGGGACTGCCGGATCTGGGACCTCCTCGTCAGACTCGACCTGAGGGTCGTCCACTGGGCATGCTGCTCTAGGCTGAGCCCGGTCCCGGCCTCGGCCTCGGCCTCTAGTACGGCCTCGTCCTCGACCTCGAGTAGGAGTTCTATCAGGAGTGTCAGGCTGCTAGGCGGAACTAAGGGAAGCACGGGTCCTCGCCATCTTCGAGAGAATAGAATAGAAACTCAAAAATCAGTACTCAGAATTCATAGCGTACGATAGAGAAGAAAAGAAGTATGGAGTCATCCTAACATTTGCAGCCTCTAGGGGATAAATACAGACGTCTCCGTACCGATCCCTCAGACTCTACCAAGTTGTCCGTGATTTATGAGACCTAAGTAACCTAGTGTTCTGATACCAACTTGTCACACCCCGAAATCCTACCATCGGGCCGTAATGGCGTCTAATGTTGAACCCGCTAGACAAGCCAACATATATAGCTAAACTAGGATAAAAATCTCAACTTTTCAGAATAAGCTAAAACACATCGAAATTAAATTAGCGGAATACATACAGTTTAAGCTAAGTAGATACAATCACAATATAATGATTCACAAACTCACGAACGGTCTAAGAGTGCTAAATACAAGTCTGAAAGGAAATACATGTCTGCCTTTGAAACTAAAGGAAAAACAAGACAGAATCGAAGACAAAGGGATGGAAGGGACACCAAGGCCCACGAACGCCAGCGGGTATACCTTGAAGCCTCTATGATAAGCTGGAAGAAACTCCCACTAATGATGTCCCCCAAGTCCGGCTGCGTAATCTGCACAACATAAAGAAGTGCAGGTGTAGCATCAGTACAACCGACCCCATGTATTGAGTAAGTGCCCAGCCTAACCTCGGCAAAGTAGTGACGAGGCTAGAACCAGACTACCAAATAAACTTGTGCAATTCAAACAAATGTATATGTAGAAATAACGGCAGGAAGTAAACAGTTAAGTACAATTACAAAAAGAAAAAAACATGACAGGGTACAAAAGGGAAAAGAAAACACTTATTTAAGTAACTGAACAAGGTAACCGACTATTACCAGAATAACAACAGGGAATAACCAAGTGCACGACATCACCCTTCGTACTTTACTCTCATTCTCACCAAGACATGTGCACGGCATTACCCTTCGTGCTTTACTCTCATTCTCACTAAGACAAGTGCACGACATTACCCTTCGTGCTTTACTCTCATTCTCCCTAAGACGGGTGCACGACATCACCCTTCGTGCTTTAACACTCTTCCTCACCCAAATAGAAATCACAAACAAGGGCAATGGAGTAAACAGAATAGGAATAGAAATCCCGGCAAGGGAACAATAATTAACAATTAAATCCCGGCAAGGGAACAATCAATTAAAAACATTAAATCCCGGCAAGGGAACCATATCAAAAGCAACAATGACCCGGCAAGGGTATATTTTAGTAATTCTTTCTCTTTATTTCACTTTCATTTCATAATTTACTCTATCACTTGAGCCAACGCTCCAAAGGATGTAATATCTCATAATTCTTCATTATTCATTTCACAATTTGAGGCAATGCCCCAAAGACACAAAATCTCATATTTCTTCATTATTAAATTCACAATTTGAACTAATGCTCCAAAGACACAATATCTCATATTTCTTCATTATTCAATTCAAATTTTGAGCCAATGCCCCAACGGAGTTTACGGAATACAATTTCCTTCACTTATTCTTCACAACATATAGAAGTCATCATTTAAGCATGGCATTCATCATGAATTCAGAATATTCACAGTATAAAGACTCACGGTCATGCTAGAAACTGATGTATAGACACTCGTCACCATGCCTATACATCGTATTTGGCACTTAGCAAGTAGCAAATTATATTCAACTCCTATTCCCTCGAGCTAAGGTTAGACCGAACACTTACCTCGGGTCAAAAGTATAGCAATCAACCCTCTAACACCGCTTTTCCTTTAGAATTTGACTTAGGAATGGTATTATCTAGGCATAATCAACTCAAGTACATCAATAAGGATTCAAAGATTCAATTATATGGCCTAATTATCCATTTCCTAGCATACTTTCAAATTTATCAAAATCTAACCCTGGGCCTGCTTGGTCCAAACACGAGGCTTGGACCAAATGTCACCCATTCACCCACGAGTCCGAATATATAATTTGCTTTCAAATTTGACACCAAAACGAGGTCTAAATCAAGAAAATTCAAAAGGGCTTAACTCTACCCAAATTCCAGATTTTTCTACTCTAATTTGAATGTTTTAGGCTTAGGAATTCATTAAATATGGATGTAAAATGAAGGAAACGAGTTAAAATTTACTAACCCAAGAAGCTTTGGCGAAGGAAGGCTTCAATGGACGCCTAAGGGTCTTGGATAAGAAGAAGTTCGTTACTTTTTAAGTGAATCTCGTAGCTACTGGTTCTAGAAATATTTATATACCACTGGGCAAAATTGCCCTTCGTGATCGCGGAAGGGAGGTCACGTTCGCGAAGGGTAGACTGGACAGACCATCGCGATCGCAGAAGGGATGACGAGATCGTGAAGAGTAAGGAAAACTGGGGTCCAGAAGTTGACTTACGCGAACGCGTGGGACATCACGCGAACGTGTGGGACATCACGCGAACGCAATGAAGGAGACCGGTACGGCTACGCGATCGTGGCCAACTATACGCGAACGCGAAGAGGAAAAGAGGCTAAGCCCTCAGGGTCAAATAACCCTACGCGATCGTGAGGGAATGAATGCGAACGCGATGAAGTAGGAGCCTAAAGCTTCGCGAACGCAGAAGAGGCTTCGCGATCGCGAAGAACAAATGGGACCTGCAACAGCTGAAGCAAACCCAACAACTTTTCTAAGTTCAAAATCACTCTGAGGCACCTCCGAAACACTCCCGAGCCCTCGGGGCTCCTAAAAAATCACACACACTGACTCAACAACATCCTACAAACTTAACTGTGCGATCAAATCGCCAATATAACATCAAAAACAATGAATCAAACTCGAAATCCATGAATTCCATCAAATTTCATAAGACATCCAATTTTCCATTTTTAAGTCTGAAACACATCAAACGAAATTCGATTTCAACCAAACTTTACAGAAAGTGCTTAAAACATATATAAGACCTGTACCGGGCGCCGGAACGAAAATATGGGCCCGATACCATTACTTTCTATTCAGATTTCACATTCAATTTCCATAAATATTTTCAGAAAAAAAATTTACTCCAAAATTCATTTCTCGGGCTTGGGACCTCGGAATTCGATTCCGGGCATACACCCAAGTCCTATATTTTTCTATGGACCCTCCGGGACCGTCAAATCACGGGTCCGGATCCGTTTACCCAAAATATTGATCGAAGTCAAATTTATTCATTCTAATATCAAATCTTAGCATTTTTCACAGAATCTCATATATAACATGTCCGGCTACGCGCCCCGGACTGCGCATGCAAATCGAGTCCAATACAAATAGGTGATGACCCTTTGGGTCGTCACATTTTAGCCTATAGGATCACCCCATTTTAGAATTTGTAACTCCCTCAAGTAGGAGTGTTACTCATAGTACTTAGCACATGGACTATCATCTCCTTAGTACCCGATTACTATCTTTAAGTTGTTACTTAAGAGTTCTAGTTGATTCTAGCTCATTCCCTATGCATGCACTACCCGTCCCTTATCTATGGCCCTGGAGATATTAGGACTTCTATTTGGGATAGTTCTAGACCCAACCTATGTTGCTCAAAAATGTAAAATCTAGGCGACAAGCGAAAGCAATTAGGAATTTTAGATAAAAATCAAATATAGACTCATATTGACCTCCACACATAAAACAACAAATGCATGCAATCGAATCAGCAAACTTTATTAACCTTAAAACCCTATAGGCAGAATATCTATGTGAGAAAACAGAGTGCAGAGGCAGTTTTATTAAGGCGAGTGCTAAGACCTTTTTTTGCCTACTGATCTTATTCAGTATAATCTGGGCACTCAGACAGTAATACATCACAAATATAAACCCAGAATTATTATTAAGTCCTACAGGTATATTGTCTAAGTGATTGAAAATGGCGATTGAGTTCAGAACCAATTAATGGAACCCTATAGGCATGATTTTTACAAATTTATTGGTTACAAACCTATAGACATGATTTCTAGGTGTAGCACTAATTTTAACTTTATAGAGACATGCTTTATTTTCCTTTTTAATCCTATAGGCATGCTTTCTAATTACTGTACTGACTTAAGTCCTATAGACATGCTTTCTAATTACTGTACTGACTTAAGTCCTATAGACATGATTTCTAGGTTTGGAACTGGTTTTAGTCCTATATATATGGTATCTATTGCTGAATTGATTTAAATCTTATAGGCAGATCTCTAGGTGTGAGACTGATTTTTTATCCTATAGGCATGATATCTATTAAACCATGTATGGGCAGCAATTATGCAGATTGCCAGTAAAACGATTAATTCAAACATGAAGGTCCTATAGGCATGATTACTAATGCACATTTGTTGATCTTATGAACAGAATTTCTAATATGCAATTTAATGTCAACCCTATAGGCAGGATTTTTAATACGCAAATATAGAACACAGAATTAATACTATCACGAAAGCCCTATATGCAGGATTTCTAATCATACAGTAGAACTCATACCGTTTTTTAACAAATGAGTAGAATTAACAGTAGAACTAAATCCTATTGGCAGGATTTCTACCCCGTTTAACAAAAGGAAATAAGAAACCCCCCAACTTTACTAAATATCCCCATAATCTGTTTATTACAAAGTTATTACAGACCAGAAAAGCAAATTAATTACATAATAGTAATGGAACACTATAGGGAGCCTTCATTAGGCCCTGATAAACCTGGGAACCAGGCCTTCCAACCATAACAACAACATAGTGATTCATCCATAGCACATTAGAACCAGGTTTTTAGTGTGTCAAAGTTCCCAAGGGACTCAGGGACCTAGGCCAATGCTCACACCAGAACCACACAATCAGAAGATAGCTCACAAGAGATTTGAAATACCAATTCCCAGTGTGTTAGAGTTCACAGGAGTCTCATGGGGACCCTGAGCAGTACCCACACTGAGGTGGTTGAGAACCTAAGGTTCTAAGAGTGGAGGTTTAAAAAATAAGTATATAAAAGGAAGTAGGGGAGACGGCTTTCAAAACAGTTTGATTTCATAAGATACAAGGTTTAGAACACAAAATTGCAGGCAGAATTGTATTAAGAAAACAAGCAAGGTTTGCAAAGTTGTTCATGCTCAAACACAAAATTTAAATAAGTTGAAAGTTGGAAAAGTCTAGTTAAGCTAGGTGTTCATGCTAGTATTTAGGACATCCTTATTAAGACAAACAGTCAGAATCCACATGAATCCAAGACATATTAGAAAGCAAGTTACCAAAGCATATAAACGACAAAACAAGAAGCCTAGTATACACTGCATGCGATGAACATAGACAAGAAATTATTCAAAAAGAAACACCCAATCAAACCAGATCTAGTCTAGATTTAGGGTCTGAAACCCTAATTTAGGGTAAGTAAAAGAAATTGACAAAAATAGGTGGATTTATGCATAAGAGGACGAATATAGACGGGATAACACTTACAATTAAAATTTGAACCAGTTGTGGTTTGATTCTTAGAAGATCTGCTTTCCATATTAGGCAAGCAATTAGGTAATACAAAAAGCGGGTAGCCAGTAGGGAGGAGGGCCCAATATGGTAAGGAGATGAGGAGGGAATCTCATCAGAGACGGGATTAGGGGGATAAGTTTGGGTGGCAGCTGCTTAGGGTTTTGAGAGGAGAGGATGGGTTTGAGAGGATACATAGGCGACGGGTTTGGGTGAATGAGGATTAGGGTTTAAACGGGTGGGTAAATTAAAGGGCATGTGCGATGTGGACCGTTGATTTTGGAAATCAATGGTCCTCATTCAAAGGGTCCTGGGTTGAGTATTTTTAGACGGGTATAGGGATTGGGCTATAAGGTCCTGGGCTATAGGTATTGGGCTGGTAAGAGGTGTTGGGTTAGTCCGAAATTCGGGTTTTAGGGGGCTAGATTTTAAATACCCAATTTAACAAATAAATAATTTATAAAAAATAATTAATAAAATAACAAAATATTACTTGTGCATGAAAATGATTTAAAATAATTACTTATAATTATAAAAATATGAAAAGTCATTTTTTATATAAATAAAGCAATTATGCACATATAGGCTATTATTGCAAAATATGCAATTTAGCCTAAGGATGCAAATATAATTATAATAAATACATCCAAAACTATTTAAAGCTTAATATGGATATAAATTATAAAAATTAAATGATATATCATCATAAAATTATTTGTGATGCAATTAATAATTGTTTATATAATAAAAATGCAGGAATAAATTGATTAAAAGCCTTTAAAAATTATAGAAAATTATGGAAAAATACTTGATGATGATCATGCACTATTTTGATGGTATATATGTATATTTAAAATATATGAGGGAAAAATTGGGTATCAACAATATTGTCCGCTCTACGCCCAGGCCCGCACGGGTTTAAAATGCGTCACTAGGGTCTAAGGCTTGTTAACTTATATACCCAGCATCCCTCTTGTGTTTTCCGATGTGGGACTCTTTCTAAAGTCTAGGGTGTTACATTTTCTCTTGGACCATTCTTCTGTATGAAACTTGGACCCATTGATGGAGTACTTAGACATCATTCTGACCTTAGGGCTAGGTCCTAAAGCAATGTCATGCATAAATGAATCATTTACGTCATTATCTGGATTATAAGCCTAGATCGAACCCAATATATAATAGTTAATTAGAAATTTAAAAAAACCTACAACTGATAATAATTTGCATTGAAAGAAACTTTTCCAATACTTAGAAAGTGTTTAAACCATTCTACAAACCTAGGATAAACATGCTCATGCCCATATGTACCTACAAACCAACTGTCCGACAGATTTGAAACTTTCATTAATTAAAATGATTGATAATTGAGATTGAATGTAAGTCAGTAATATAAATGTACACTTACGTATAATAAGGTTGGACCTCGAACAATTTAGTAGCACATGTGTTGTAGCTGACTTTTGCTCTATCTGAGTAAAAAGTCATGTTGGACTACGTTTTGGACCGCCTTTTCCAGGTTGATTGAATATGGAAAATGGTGGTGCCAATAGATCGGTATTGCCACCATCATCATGCCGATCAGGTCTATTTCTTAAACAAGGCACATCATGTTCAAATAATATGATCATAAATAAGAAGTTTCTCTAGCCGGATATGCCTCACATATCGATCCCTCAATCCTTGATCTATTTTTCACGTCCCAATTACATTTACCAATCATCTTGCATAGCAGGATTTTAAGATAAAATAATGTTTAGCTAAAACACGTAAGGATAATTGATTAAAGATAATTACCTCTCAAAGGGATACATCCCTTTGGACCATGAAGACTGTCTTTGGATGGTATGAGGATGACGTCCTTAGACCATGATGTCCCGGGAGATGAATTGTATGGTAAGGGATTCGCAGGCCATGAAATGATATTCTCGGGCCATGAGAATGGGGCCTTCGAACCATGATGCATTTGAATAATTATGTGCAAGCTTTGAGAGATCCGCAGGGCATGGCATGATGTCTTCCAGCTGTGAGGATGATGCCTTCAGACTATGACGCCTTCGGACAAGTTGGCTATATTTCAGCCCATGAGGTGTAGAGACATGATACTAAAGGTGATAACAAGATAGAGCTTAGTATTGCATAAAGTTAAGGGCAGAGCTTAGCCCGAGAGAAGAGAATAACACAAGGCTTAGGATAGAGCAATATATGTGTTTATGCAAAGAGAGACAATGCTTAGTATCGTGCAAGATTCGGGATATTGATTAGTCCCAGGCAAAGATAAGGCAATGCTTAGCCTTATGCAAAATAGGGACACATGTCTTAGCCTCATGCAAGGATTGATACAGAGCTTAGTCTCATGCAAAGAGAATGTAGTGCTTAGCCTTGTGCAAATATGGAGGCAGGGCTTAGCCTCATGCAAGGATTGAGACAGGGGTTAGTCTCATACGAGGATTGAGACAGGTCTTAGTCTCATACAAGGATTGAGATATGTATTAGTCTCATGCAAGGAGAAGGCAATGCTTAGCCTTATGCAAATAGGGAGACAGGGCTTAGCCTCATGCAGGAATTGAGACAAGGCTTAGTCTCATGGAAAGAGAAGGCAGTGCTTAGCCTTATGCAAATAGGGAGGCAAGGATTATCCTCATGCAAGGATTGAGATAAAGCTTAGTATCATGAAAGGAGAAGGCAATGCTTAGCCTTATGCAAATAGGGAGGCAGAGCTTAGCCTCATGCAAGGATTGATACAGAGCTTAGTCTCATGCAAGGAGAAGGCAATGCTTAGCCTTATGCAAAATGGGGAGGCAGGGCTTAACCTCATGCAAGGATTGAGACAGAGTTTAGTCTCATACAAAGAGAAGGCAATGCTTAGCCTTATGCAAATGTAAGAGTAAAAATAAAGTATTATGAGCTGGCAACGTGTCTTGTGTATAGCGCTTATGTTGTTGAGACGCTGCCTATGATGATGATCTTTTCCTGCATCCAAAGAAAATTCGTGAGTTTTGTGGGGGAGGTTGGTTCGTGTCTTTGTCTGCTTTCTCTGCTCCACTTTGCCCGTAGGTCCTGTTTAAGTCACCGTGGGTAGCATTTGGTTAAAAAGTAAACTCCTTTTCAAAAGCATACGTGTATAGTTTTCAAAGACATAGTAATATGCAATTTAGAAATCTGTTATATGAACCAGTAATTGTGACATTATTAGAGACACTGCGGCTTCCTTTGCCATAGAATTCTGAGCGTCCTCAAAATTCTGCCCTAGTTAACTAAGTGACTTTCTGGCTATTCTGTATGATGTTGTTGGCTGAACTTGCTTCGAAATTTTGAGGGTCCTCCTCAAAATTCTGTCCTAATTTATGATTGTGGGGGAAAATGGAAATTTTATTGAATTGTGACTGAACCCACAGGGCTACCTACGTATCCCCTCTTAAATGGGAATCAGGTCAAGTATAATTCAATTTACATCACATGAATAGTTCACACATAGTATATTTTGATTGCCTTCTGAGTTACATAGATGATGTCAAATTCACTCAGCAATATTTTCCACTTGCCCAGCTTCCCGGTAGGTATAGGCTTCTGAAAGATGCACTTCAGGGGATCCCTCCTTGATATGAAGTATGTAGTATAGGCACAAAAGTAGTGCCTCAATGTCTGAGCTGTCCAGGTTAGAGCGCAACAAGTACGTTCCAGCAGAGAATACTGTGCTTCATATGGTGTGAACTTCTTACTCAAGTCATATATGGCTTGCTACTTTCTTCCCATCTCGCCATGTTGTCCCAAAACACAACCGAAAGCTCCATCTAATACTGCAAGGTAGAGTGGTAATGGTCTACCAGGTTCTGGCGGGACTAAGACTGGTGGTGTTGACAGGTATTCCTTGATCTTGTCAAAAGCCTACTGAAAATATTTGGTCCACTTGGTTGCGGAATCCTTCTTCAAAATTTTGAAAATTGGCTCACATATCATTGTAGGCTGTGCTATGAAGTGATTGATGTAATTGAGGCATCCCAAGAAACTCATCACGTCCTTCTTGTTCCTTGGCGGTGGTAGTTCCTGGATAGCTTTAACCTTTGACGGGTCCAACTCTATTCCTCCACGACTGACAATGAATACCAACAATTTTTCGGCAGGAACCCCGAATGCACATTTTGCGGGATTTAGCTTTAGATTGTACTTTCCCAGTCGGTCAAAGAATTTCCTCAAATCTGTATGTCATTTGTGGCCTTCTTGGATTTGATGATGACGTCGTCAACATACACCTCTATTTCCTTATGTATCATATCATGGAAGATAGTTGTCATGGACCTCATGTAGGTGGTCCCAGCATTCTTCAGACCGAACGTCATCATTTTGTAGCAATACACCCCCATGGTGTAATGAAGGATGTTTTCTCTGCGTCTTCTTCATCCATCTAGATCTGATGATAACTTGTGAAGAAATCTACAAATAATTGGAGTTCATGCTTGGCGCAATTGTCAATTAGAATGTGTATATTTGGTAGTGGGAAATCATTCATGGGACTTGCTTTGTTTAGATCCCGATAATCAACACACACCCTGACTTTCCCAACTTTCTTTGGAATCGATACAATGTTGGCTAACCATCTTGGGTACTCAACTACCCTGATGACTTTGGCTTTGATCTTCTTGGTGACTTCTTCCTTTATTTTCAGGCTCATGTCCGATTTGAACTTTCTGAGGTTTGCTTCACTGGTGGACACATTGGGTTTGTAGGTAGCTTGTGAGCTACTATGGATGTGCTCAACCCTATCATATCGTCGTATGAACATGCAAAAAAATCCTCATATTCTCAAGAAGTGAGTGTATTCTTCCTTCTCTGACGGTGACAAGTGAATGCTTATGCAAGTTTCCTTGATGGTTTCGGAATCTCCCAATTGACTATCTCGGTTTCGTCCAGGTTGGACTTGGGCTTGTTCTCAAAATTCTCAACTTCTTTGATAATTTCCTCAGGTATTACATCCTCTACTTCTATTTCCTCTGAGTCAATGTCCTTGTGTTGCATTGTCTCATTACATGTCACAGTCGTTGGTTGATCAAGATAAGAAATAGTAATGCTGTAGAGAGAAAGATATGAAAGAAAGATAGTAATAAGAAAACATCAAGCCATTGGTAAATATTAAAATGTCAAATAAAGCGATAACTCAAATAATGTTTTTCGAAATGAAATACTAAAACAAAGTTCTCAAGAAATAAGTTATGCTAGCAGCCTTGCTACCCCGGGACTTGTCAGACCCTTGATGGTGTAGCGGTGCAGTTCTTGAGAAATGCTCCCTTCTCCACTGTCTGAATTGTAAGGCCTTCTTCCTCCTCCTCCTCCTCCTCAACTATCACACAAAAATCCATATCATCATTTCCTAAAAACAAATTCCTCAGTGCAGCCATTGCTTCTTCTTATTCTTCTTCGGATCCCCATATTGTATCGGCCTGATGGAAGGATTGGATCAAATGCGGTACTAGTTGCTTAAGAGGGTAATATAAACCACTCCATGGTAGCGACCAGTCATCATATTCTTGCCAGGTATACGGATATCCAAGCCCAAAAGTTGTACCATGATGTTTCAGTTGTATTGGCTTGGTAATGCCTTGGAGGTTCTTCCCAAGTCCTTTGCCGGGTTCATACCCCAACCATGCCAGTATGCTTTCTATTTTGCAGTTCCACCATTGATGTTTCTCAATTGCATTGACGCGCTCGATGTAGTGATAAGTCCCTCCGCCCAACTTCCTTCTATTTTCCATGACCGGAATAGTTTGATTGGTATAAATGGGATTGCTCCCATCTCCATGAATGACTACTTCTTGATGATTCCATTCAAATTTCACAGCATGGTGCAAAGTGGATGCAAAAGCCCCAACGACATGTATCCAAGGTCGTCCTAACATAAAATTGTAGGAGGCGGATATGTCTAGCACCTGAAATTCAACATCGAACCAAGTGGGACCCATCTGCAAGCATAAATTGGTTTCCCTGATTGTGGCTCTTTGCGACCCATCGAACGCCTTACATTCATGGTCCCTGCTCGTATTTCATGCACGCATTTGCCCAACCTTTTTATAATTGTCAATGGACAGATATTGAGGTTGGATCCTCCGTCTATCAAAACCCTGGCAATGAACTTATCCTCGCATTGCACTGTGATATGCAGTGCCCTGTTTTGGCTCAATCCTTCTAGTGGCAACTCATCTTCGTGAAAGTTGATCTTGTGGCTCTCTAGCACTTGCACCACCATGTTGTCCATTTCCCCACTGGTGATATTGTTGGGTATGTACGCTTCATTCAACACCTTTATTAGAGCACTACTATGCGCCTCAGAATTTTGTAGCAGTGATAGCATGGATATCTGAGCAGGGGTTTTGTTTAGATTATCGACACAGAATACTCTCTTGCTTTCACCTTCCTCCAAAGATCATCCGGGCTAGTTTCAATGATGGGTTGTTTGGCAGTGGCTTCCTTACTTGTTCGTACCAAATTTTCAGGTGTATAGATTCTTCCAGTTCTTGTCATCCCTTGTGCAGCACCAGACTCTTCCATTTTCATCTCCCCTTTCCTCCTGGCTTCGGCAACATAATCCCAAGGTAAAACATTGAATTTAAAGGGCAGTGTGGATGCTACCGTCACAGTGAAGGGTGTGGTTAATTCTACTTCAAATAGAGAAGGTGTCACTATAGGTGTTGTCACTTCGAATTCGAACGGGGTTGATGCGGATATCTCAACTTTGACTGGTGGTTGTACCTGTACCACAATAGGAGTGAGTGTGACTGCGGGTTTCTTAGGGTCATCTCCTTCCCGAATAAGCCCAATTGACCCTTAGGATCCCATTCTTCATCAGTTTCTATCACGTTTACTCATTTACCCATATGGTCCGGGAGAGGGTTGTTGCGGACATTGGGCGCGACTTGCTTTGCTTGTATGACTTTGGTATCAATTAGTGTCTGAATCTTTTCTTTCAGGGTGCGGCATTCATCGATGGTATGTCCCTTCATGCCGGAATGGAATGCACATGTTTTTGTTGGGTTGACCCACTAGGAGGATTTTATATGGCAACAGCGGGAATAGGGGTGACATATCCGGCGACCTTCAATCTTTCATATAACTGGTCGATGGGTTCATCAATAGGGGTGTATTGTCTGGGTGGTTTGCGATCAAAATTGGGTCTGGTTATTTTATAGTTTGGACGAGCTGGAGGTGAATGATAGTAGGATGGTTGGGTGTTATAAGTGTGGTATGCGGTGGCGGGTTGAGGATATCTGGGAGGTGAAGATTGGTATGTGGGTGGAGGTGTTTTGTACACGAATGGAGATTTTGGACCTTGGGCTACCAAAATTGTCCCTACTTCTTTGTTCTTTGATATGCCTCCCGATTGTAATGCTTTGTTCGTGACCTACAGTGCCTCAAAATTTGTTACCATTCCTCTTTTGATACCTTCTTCAATCCTTTCCCCGAGCTTGATGATGTCGTAGAACTTGTGATTCTCAATGACCATTAACCTCTCATAATATTGTGGATCTTGAGCTCTGACAAAGAATTTATTCATCTACTCTTTTTCTAATGTCGGCCTGACCTTTGCTGCTTCTGACCTCCACCGAGTAGCATACTTCCGAAAAGTCCCTATTGGCTACTTCTTGAGATTCTGTATGTAGAAGACATCTGGTGCATTTTCTGTATTGAATCTGAATCAATCCATGATATCTGATACCATGCTTACCCAATTAGCCCATTTCTTAGGATTTTGACTTATTTACCAAGATAAGGCATCTCCAATGAGGCTTCTCATGAATAGCTTCATGCAAATCCTTCCGTCCTTCCCAACCCCTATGAGCTTCTCACAGTAGTTCTCAAATGTACCTTTGGGTCGCCCGTTCCATCAAACATTTTGAACTTAGGAGGTTCGTCAGCCTCCGGCGGTTCAACGTCTGGATGAATGCACAAGTCCTCATAATTCAGACCTTCAATTCCTTTACCTCATTCAACACCCTGGACTTGGCTTGTGAGCTTCTTGAGCTTTTTCTGCCATGTTTTTAATGACCAGGTCCTTCTCGGTGGATTCTGGTGTATATGAGATTGGTTGAGTGGAGTGAGGTAGGGTTTCCACATATATGGGATTGTTTTGATAAATGTCGGAGGTTTGGGTGTAGTGGTGATCATTGGTTGAATTTTTAGGATCAAGAATAGGCTATGGGGTATTCTGAGGAGTGTGATAAGTGGTTTGCGGATATTGAGTCGAGAGATGCTGGTGTTGAGGGGGTGTAGGTATGGGTAAAGGATTAGGATTTTGGGGAGATGTTGCATATTGGTAGGGTGCTGGAGGATTTTGTGGACGTTGGTTTGGTGTGTTTTGAGGAGGTACTGGGTTTTGGGTGTTTGGTTGGTTGATATCTAGGACGTTTAGGGTGAGGGAGAGGTTTTCCAAGTTGCGGACCTGCTCAAGTTCCCTTTGCAATTCTAGTATTTTCTGCTCTAACTGGAGGACCAAATCATTTTGTGATAGAGTACCCCGACCGTCTGAAGTTTCAACATTCTCCACGTGTGAAGTATTTTCTTTCTGGATACCACTCATATCATCCATCTTAGTATTTCCCTTACTTTTCGAATTACTTGGAGGAAGAGGAGGTGGAGGGCCTCTGGACCTGGTGTGATATGTTGATGATGTCAGTATGTGTGAACCAACCTTGGGGAATGGGAATAATCAAAAAGAAAGAAAAAAAATGGTAGCCAAGTCAGTGAGAATTTTGAAAAAGTATTTTCAGTATTAAAACACATATTGCGGAAATATAAATTCGCGTCCTAATTTGGGAGCCTCGTTATGCCCGAGGTTGGCCTAGCGACAAGTAGATTTGGAGAAATTTAAAGCCAATAATTGCCTCATTTCATTAACGTGATAAATAAGACAAATCTAAAACGACAATAAATAAATAAGTCACTAATGGCGTTTGCCTTATTACATTCGAAAAATAATTCTAAAACAAATAAACCTAATCTACTTGGTCCCAGAATTACCTTCTCCGGGTTTGTCTTTGTTGGCTCCATTGATCAGGTTCCCTAGTTCGCGCATGTCCAGTATTAGGTATGCCCTTGCTAGATGCCCTCCTTCGGCATTCTGGCAGTCTATGACTTTTTTCCTCATCTTCCCCTCTAACTACATTAAACCTTGCTCCAGATACTCCAGCCTTTCCGTTGACCTAGTAGCCATTTCCCTCCATTCATTGATTACCTCCATATCGATCTTGTGTTGTTCCAAATGCTCGGCCTCAGACTCCTGAACTCTTTTGCGCAGTCTGTTATACTTCACATGTGCTTCAGCAACTTCATCTATGACTTTGTTTCCTCGACTGACCCCTGGCTCAACTATTGTTGTTATGCTCTTGTCCAACCATGATGGGTAGAAATACACATGCCCTGCATGGTATCGATATGGTTTGATGGTGTCCTTTTCCATAACGACCTTCAAATTCCACATGTGTTGAGCTTCATATTTGTACGGGATGTCATCATCTTGAAAATCTGCTCTGTAGTGACTTGTTTTGGAGACTCGCGGTATGACTTGTTTTCTATCAGCTTGTCTCATAACCCTGATAGGAGGAACATAGGGGTGTATGCCCCTTAACCCGATCAAAACCAAATGCAGGACATCCCTGGATCTGATGATGAATTCACTAGTAGGGAACCACTCGAACATCCAATGAACCTAGTTCTCGGTCAAATTGTCAAAACATTGTACCCATTCTGTAGCATTCTCTGGTTGAGCAAACCTGTCTGGGATAAAGGTCATTCTTTTGGGGTGATGGAAACCTATGCAATCATTCCATGGTCTCCATGGAAAGTCTTGGCCGTATTGGCCGTATTGGCCTCTTTGGAGATGTTCCAGCAACCAAATCTGTAGCGACAAATTACAATCCTTGAAATGTTTGAACCCTTTCTGACTACGATCCAAAGCCGGATATATTTCTGCTATAATCATAGGAAAAATAGTGTATGTTTGTCCCTCGATTCCCTCCATTAAGGCTTTGGTTACCATGGCCAGTCTGGTATGAATCCTGTCCATTTTTCTTGGAAACACTATCATACCCAAAAAGCCGACGATTAACACGAAAACCCTATGATGAATCCAACCCAGGGAGGTGATGGAGAACTCGTCATGAAAGATAGTGTAAGATTTGTTGTGTCCGTATCATTCATAAATGAAGTCAAAAGGTATGTAGGACTTCTTCAAACATACCAGGTCATTGTTCTTTCTTAAGCCCATCATTTTCAGAAACCCCATGGGGGTGCGATTTTCCGGTACCAATAAACCAGGACTATCCCAAGGTAGTCTAGCGAATCCCCCTATTTTCTCCAAAATAGGAGTCATTTCCATGTTGCCAAAATGGAATACAGTCGTTTCTCCGTCCCAGAGCATAGTAGTAGCTTCAATCAACATGTTGTTTGGTTGGATGTCTAATAAGGAAGGTAAGTTTCCGAGGACCTTTTTCACATGATTTTTGTCACTTGACGGAAGGTCCTCCCACCAATCTAGCAATAATGGTGTTATATCTCGGACCATGCCGAACCTGGGGACTTCGTGCCTCATTTTGTGCAAAATAAACAAAGTTAGACCCTTTCCCCCTTCGGATTCAACTATTTATACATTAACGATTAGCATATCGCCATTTATTCCTCCAAATAATGCACAGATCGGGGTTGTGTCCATTGGGATTATGGAAACTCCGGTGGTTGGACAAGTATTTACTTAAAGGGTTATTATGCGGACAACATATTAACCCATGCTAGGTTTGACCATGATGCATGTAAAGTTATTATCAGAGTAAGGTTTCTATAGGGGTCTAGAATGGTACCCTCAAGCGGACAACTTGAGGGGGAAAAGCACGGAACCGTCGACTGCACCACTGATTGACTAGTTTTACCGCAAATAAGCCTCTCCAAATTCAAGAAGGGTGAGATAGGAAGAGCGTAGACACTCATCAAGTGTTAATATGGTATTAATTACGCACGAGTGGAGTATGATGTTGAGCATGATTTATGCAAAAAGAAAATAACACGTTGTCAAGTATTCGCATGATGAAAAATGATAAAATGTGGTATTTAATAATTGTAAAGGCATTTAATAAAGAAAACAAAGAGACAAATCAGTTTCAATAGTAAAAAGTAATAAACAGGGAAGAGAAATCATAAATGAATGAAAATAGGCAAATGAATTCACATAGAATGGGAAGAGGAAGGGATGTGCAAGTATTAATGGAATAATAAATAAATGTTTAAAGACTAATTCATAAAACAATTTCATTATGGTAAGAGCCTAAAATATCCCAGCAGAGTCGACATGCTGTCGCGCCCCCTTTTTCTCACGAAATCAGGTTTCGACTTTTTTTGGGAAGACTCCTATTTTGAGAGGATATGGAATTGAATTTGAGAGAGTCACCACCTAACGGATTAAGGTGCGTTAGGACACCTAGAGCAGATAACTCATATAACCAGTTTACATCACCAGAGATCCGGTAAGGGCTCAAGTTACCTCGAAGGGAAGGTGTTAGGCACCCCTCGAGGTCCACAATGGTGGGTCCCTGCCGAACTTAAATTAAGAGAATTAGTCTAAGCAATTTGGACAAATAAAATACTCAATTTATTTTAGAACATGAATGGGGGTGGGTCCTAAGTTTTTTAGCCTATAGGATCACCTTGTGCAATACTTTGTAACTCCCTCAAGTCGAGGTGTTACTCATAGTACTTAGCACACGGACTGTCGTCTCTTTACAACCCAATTACTATCTTTAAGTTGTTACTAAAGCGTTCTAGTTGATTCTAGCTCGTTCCCTATGAGTGCACTACCCGTCCCTTATCTATGACCCTGGAGATATTAGGACCTCTATTTGGGATAGTTCTAGACCCAGCCTATGTTGCTCAAAAATGTAAAATCTAGGCGACAAGAAAAAACAATTAGGACTTTCATATAAAAATCAAATATAGGCTCATATTAACCTCCACTCATAAAACAGCAAATGCACGCAATCGAATCACCAAACTTTATTAACCTTAAAATCCTATAGGCAGGATATCTATGTGAGAAAATAGAGTGCAGAGGCATTTTTGTTAAGGCGAGTGTTAAGACTTGTTGTTTGCCTACTGATTTTATTCAGTATAATCTGGGCACTTCAGGCAGTAATACATCACAAATATAAACCCATAATTATTATTAAGTCCTACAGGTATATTTCCTAAGTGATTGACAATGGCGATTGAACTCAGAACCAATTAATGGAATCATATAGGCGTGATTTCTACAAATTTATTGGTTACATACCTATAGACAAGATTTCTAGGTGTAGCACTGATTTTAACTTTATAGAGACATGTTTTATTTTCCTTTTTAATCCTATAGGCATGCTTTCTAATTACTGTACTGACTTAAGTCTTATAGACATGCTTTCTATTTACTGTACTGACTTAAGTCCTATAGGCATGATTGCTAGGTTTGAAACTGGTTTTAGTCCTATAGATATGGTATTTATTGCTGAATTGATTTAAATCTTATAGGCAGATCTCTAGGTGTGAGACTGATTTTTTATCCTATAGGCATGATATCTATTAAACCATGTATAGGCAGCAATTATGCAGATTGTCAGGAAAACGATTAATTCAAACATGAAGGTCCTATAGGCATGATTACTAATGCACATTTGTTGATCTTATGAACAGAATTTCTAATATGCAATTTAATGTCAACCCTATAGGCAGGATTTTTAATATGCAAATATAGAACTCAGAATTAATACTATCACGAAAGTCCTATATGCAGGATTTCTAATCATATAGTAGAACTCATACTGTTTTTTAACAAATGAGTAGAATTAACAGTAGAACTAAATCCTATTGGCAGGATTTCTACCCCGTTTAACAAAAGGAAATAAGAAACCCCCCAACTTTACTAAATATCCTCATAATCTGTTTATTACAAAGTTATTACAGACCAGAAAAGCAAATGAATTACATAATAGTAATGGAACACTATAGGGAGCCTTCATTAGGCCCTGATAAACCTGGGAACAAGGCCTTCCAACCATAAAAACAACATAGTTATTCATCCATAGCACATTAGAACCAGGTTTTCAGTGTGTCAAAGTTCCTAACGGCCTCAGGGACCTAGGCCAATGCTCACACAAGAACCACACAATCAGAAGATAGCTCACAAGAGATTTGAAATACCAATTCCCAGTGTGTTAGAGTTCACAGGAGTCTCATGGGGACCCTGAGCAGTGCTCACACTGAGGTGGTTGAGAACCTAAGGGACTAAGAGTGGAGGTTTAAAAAATCAGTATATAAAAGGAAGTAGGGGACACAGCTTCCAAAACAGTTTGATTTCAGAAGATACAAGGTTTAGAACACAAAATTGCAGGCAGAACTGCATTAAGAAAAAAAGCAAGGTTTGCAAAGTTGTTCATGCTCAAACACAAAGTTCTTAAAATCTGGAAAAGTCCAGTTAAGCTAGGTGTTCATGCTAGCATTTAGGAAAAACTTATTACACCAAACAGTCATAACCCACATGAATCCAAGACATATTAGAAAGCAAGTTACCAAAGCATATAAACGACAGAACAAGAATCCTAGTAACAATACAAGTTTCAAAGGTTTATGACTAATTGACTACCTAACCTTCTGACATTATCATAAAGATACCCAAATTCAGAACAGGTTCTAAACAACACATAGGAGCATGTTATGCACATGCCTTAAGAGGATTCATATTATTCAAAATAACCAATCTCATACTAACAGTATCAACTATAGGACTAAAAGAGAATCATAGAAGCATAAAGTCAGAATCATGCTCAAAATAAAGTTCAAACATGTTGTTCGAATAACACAGATTGTGGAGACATAGAAAATAAAATGGCAAGGGGATGATGACAGACCAGTTAGGCACGAAAGAAATAAAATACACCATAATATTTAAGTCCCGAATCAATTGGCCTTGGCTTTCAGCCGGACAAGACCACAAACAAACGAGTAACGAGAATCTAAGTTTTCAGTGAAAGTATTGAGAGTTTGAGTCTGCCTAAAGGGGAAAGGGAGAAGGGTTTAAATAGTATTCCATTAGGCGAACAAATAAGGAAATAAATCAAACACAAATAAACAAGGAAAGAAATTATCACATGCGATCAGTAAAGAAGATTGAACTTTGAAACCCTATGTTTAGGTAAACCTCACAAAATCAGCAGAAAATAAAGGCAATCAAATATACACTGCATGCGATGAACATAGACAAGAAATTATTCAAAAAGAACACCCAATCGAACCAGATCTAGTCCAGATTTAGGGTCTGAAACCCTAATTTAGGGTAAGTAAAAGAAATCAACAAAAATAGGCGGATTTATGCATAAGAGGACGAATATAAACGGGATAACACTTAAAATTAAAATTTGAACTAGTTTTGGTTCGATTCTTACAAGATCCACTTGCCATATTAGGCAAGCAATTAGGTAATACCAAAAACGGGTAGCCAGTAGGGAGGAGGGACCAATATGGTAAGGAGATGAGGAGGGAATCTCATTAGAGACGGGATTAGGGGGATGAGTTTGTGTGACGGTGGCTTAGGCTTTTGAGAGGAGAGGAGGGTTTTGAAAGGATATAGAGGCGGCTGGTTTGGGTGAATGAGGATTAGGGTTTAGACAGGTGGGTTAATTAAAGGGCAGGTGCGATGTGGACCGTTGATTTTGGAAATCAACAGTCCTGATTCAAAGGGTCCTGGGTCGGGTAATTTTTAGACGGGTATAGGGATTAGGATAATAGGTCTTGGGATAAAGGTATTGGGCTGGTAAGGGGTGTTGGGTTAGTCCGAAATTGGGGTTTTACGGGGCTAGATTTTAAATACCCAATTTAACAAATAAATAATTTATAAAAAATAATTAATAATGTAAAAAATTATCACTTGTGCATGAAAATAATTTAAAATAATTACTTAATATTATAAAATATGAAAAGTCATTTTCTGTATAAATAATGCAATTATGCACATACATAGGTTATTATTGCAAAATATGCAATTTAGCCAGGATGCAAATATAATTATAAAAAATACATCTAAAAATATTTTTAGCTTAATATGGATATAAATTATAAAAATTAAATGATAAATGAACATAAAAAATATTTGTGATGCAATTAATAATTGTTTATATAATAAAAATGCAGGAATAAATTGATTAAAAGCCTTTAAAAATTATAAAAAATTATGAAAAAATAATTGATGATGCTCATGCACTACTTTAATGTATATATGTATATTTAAAAGATATAAGGAAAAAATTGGGTATCAACAATATTGTCCGCTCTAGGCCCAGGCCCGCACGGGTTTAAAATGCGTCATTAGGGTCTAAGGCTTGTTAACTTATACACCCAACATCTCTCTTGTGTTTTGCCGATGTGGGACTCTTTCTAAAGTCTGGGGTGTTACATGGCATTCTTCTGTATGAAACTTGCACCCATTGATGGAGTACTCAGACATCATTCTGACCTTAGGGCTAGGTCCCCAAGCAATGCCATGCAAAAATGAATCATTTACATCATTATCTGAATTATGAACCTAGATCGAACCCAATATATAACAATTAATTAGAAAATTAACAATACGTACAACTGATAATAATTTTCATTGAAAGAAACTTTGCTAATACTTACAAAGTGTTTAACCATTCTACAAGCCTAGGATAAACATGCTCATGCCCATATGTACCTACAAACCAACTGTCCGACAGATTTGAAACTTTCATTAGTTAAAATGATTGATAATTGAGATTGAATGTAAGTCGGTAATATAAATGTACACTTACGTATAATAAGGTTGGACCTCGGGACAATTTAGTAGGACATGTGTTGTAGCTGACTTTAGATCTATCTCAGTCAAAATCATGTTGGACTAGGTTTTGGACTGCCTTTTCCAGGTTGATTGAATATGGAAAATGGTGGTGCCAATGGATCTGTATTTCCACCATCATTACGCCGATTAGGTCTATTTCTTAAACATGGCACATCATGTTCAAATAATATGAATAGAAATAAGAAGTTTATCTAGCCGGATATGCCTCACATATCGATCCCTCAATCCTTTGATTTATTTTTCACGGCCCAATTACATTTACCAATCATCTTGCATAGCACGATTTTAAGATGAAATAAAGTTTATATAAAACACATAAGGATAATTGATTAAAGATAATTACCTCTCGAAGGAATACATCCATCTATATTGAACTAGCCCTCCTAGTCGTGCCTCTTGTGCTAGTTGAATTGCAAGATGTTCCATGACATCAAAAAAATCAAGCGGGAAATTTTATGCCAACTTCTTTAAAGTTAAGCGAATGTTACTCTCCATGTAAGCTAGGTTCTCCACCCTTAATGTGCTAGAGCACAACCCCTTGAAAAATAAACATATCTCTGTAATGGGCTTCTATATTCTATCAAGAAAAGCATTGAATACAATGGGCATCAAAGATTCCATGAAAATATGATACATGGCTTTTCATAGACGTCAACTTCCCTTCTTTCATGTCAACACTCCTAGATAAGTTTGATTCATACCTATCAGGCATCCTCAAACTATTAACCCAATCACAAATCTCTCTGGTAAGTACAACTCCGCCCGCCTACAATATTTTTTCAAATTCATCATGTCCTTCAAGTTATTTTTGTCTTGTTGCTTACATCCATCACAGTATCAAACAAGTTATCAAAAAAGTTCTTCTCGATATGCATGGAATCAAGATTATGCCAAAGAAGATTGTGCTTCCAATAAGGTAACTCCCAAAATATGTTCCATTTTGTTCAGTTGTGTGTTACACCATACCATGTATCTTATTAGGCAATGGATACTCTATTACCTTAGATAGATTCATAATTTTGTTCCAAATCTCTTCAGGTGACAAGACATGCGGTGGCTCCTCATAATCATTTTTGTTCTTCATAAATGCACTAGTATTTCTCCTAAACTCGTGATCCATTGGAAAAAAGTGGCGATGATAATCAAACCATGTGTTATTGCCTCCATTTTTCAAAGTGAATTCCTTTGTGTCTTCCATACAAGTCAGGCAAGCTAACTTTCCGGAAGTTGACCACCCAGACATCATTCCATAGGTAGGAAATTATTTATAGTCCACATCAAAACAGCACGTCATTTGAAGTTTTGCTTAGTTGATACATCGTATGTTTCCACACCTTGATGCCACAATAACTTCAACTCATCAATTAGGGGTTGCATGTATATATCAATCAATTTTTGTAGAATGCGTGGACCTGGAACAATACAAGTTAGAAACAAATATTGACTTGTCATACATAATTCAGGCGACAGATTATACAACATAACAAACACTAGCCAACATAAATATGGTGCAACAGACACTGCAAATGGAGTGAATCCATCATCACATAATCCCAGCTTAATATTTCTCGGTTCACTGGCAAAGCCTGGGAACACCCTATCAAAATACTTCCATGCTTCTCCATCTGACGGATGACTTAGCACACAATCTGGCCTTCTATGTTCATAATGCCATGTCATATAAGGAGCGAAACGCATTGATGCATACAACCTCTTTAACCTTGGTATAAGGGGTATGTAGTGCATTGCCTTCACTGGAACCTTCTTTTGTTTAGTATTTGTGAATTCTTTGTAACGTGGCTGGTTACAAAATTTACTATTTTCTAAAGCTATATCATCCTTATAGAATAACATGCAACCTTTATCACAACAATCAATCCTCTCTGATGAAAGACCAAACATAGAAATCAATTTCTTTGTCGTGTAAAAATCTTTGGGAAAGTCAATCTTGGTCGAATTAAGTTCATTCATAAGGCCAATGATAGAATCCATGCCCGCTTGAGAAATAGAATTATCGGGTTTAATACTTAGTAATCTAACTACAACAGACAACTTGGAATGTGCTGAGGCTTCATAAAGCGGACAACTAGCTTCCTCTAAGTGTTTGAGGAAGCTCTTAGACTCATCATTTGGTTCGGATTGAGCCCCACGGAACATCTCAAAAGCATTCCTCATCATTTCCTTAAATTTAGAATTTTCAACATTAATATTCTCCGCTATGGGACTACCATCTTCAACACCAAAAGAGTTCTGAAAATGAATATCATCTACACTAGCATGACTCTCCCCATGAACAGTCCACACATAATAATTTTCTATAATCCCCTTCTTATACTGATGAATAGTAACAATATCGGGCCTCAATAACTTAAGACACTTGCATTCTTTCGATAAAGAAATCATAAAGTGTCTTTGCCTTAGCAATAAAGCTAGCAACCCCTTCAATAAATTCATCCAGCAACCTCGTACGATTCGGATGATTCCTATCATACATTCATCTACGACACCCAAATTTTATCTACACATAGAAGAGATTTTGAAGTTGAAATATATTTATGTTATTTACACTAACTAATAAATTTTATTATATTCTTCTAAGTTTACTTATATAAATAGTTTAATTATATATTTTAGTGTAATATGATATTTATCCATCTTATTTACTAATCGGAAAAGGTTTTTTCATTTATCCAAATTCATTATTAAAATAAAAGGTAACTTTAAACTTAATTCGATTTTAAACGAATGAATTTCTTATATTTAATAAACTTTAATTTTACAATCATTTCATATATTTAATTCACAATTGTTAAAATCATACTAGCTACATCACATTTCATAAGTTTACTCACGGATTCATTAGTACAAACAAAAGAAATAGTCGTAATGTCACGATCAAAAAGCGACTGTCGTGATGGCGCCTATCGTGGAACTAGGCTAGCCACAACTCAACATTTCCAACATAGTAAAACACTTTTAGAAATAATAGAGGAACAATTTAACATTAAAGAAAAACCTTTTTTTTTTAAATTGAATTTATCCAAAACACGATATAATCCATCCCAAAGCCAGGGCGTCACTGAGTACATTCGTGTGTAAAACCAGAATACAATCCACAACAGTATATAGAGAACAAAAACTTAAAGTACAGATAGAATAAGGAAGGGAAATCAAGACCCGCGAACGCCATGCAGCTACCTCGAGAGTCCCCAAACTCTTATGCCTCAATCAGCAGCCGCTGCCGTGGCCAGAAACGCCTGGATATGTACACAAGGTGGAGGGACTAATGTGAGTACATCCAACTCAGTAAGTAACAAGTACAAACTTTGGACTGAAGATAGTGACAAACTCAACTGGTACAAATAAAATGGAGATAAATGTGTAGAAATGTAGGCATGTTCTTAAATCAATAGGCAACTCAAAACAGTAAAGTAAAGCAGATCCGAACATTGTAGTGAATATAACTCTGTTATCCCTACATGCCGATGCACATACTGAAAGTGATACACCATGTTGTCAGCCTCAAGTGATCACATATCTCAACCACTCGATACAGTATTAGGCTCATATAGTCCAGGGAAGATCCATCCCGGAAGATATACAACACTGACCATAGGTCACCCAGTACCAAGGAAAGGCCAATCCAGCCATGTGGAGAAGATCCATCTCCAGGTATCAAGTACTTTTGACAAGATCCATGTCTAGGGAAGATCTATCCCTGAATAATATCAATCGCGCTCACTAGGGGTATGTTACAGACTCCGGAGGGGCTCCTACAACCCAAGCACTATCATAACATTAATATACTGCGGCATGCAACCTGATTCCATATTTTTCACTCACAATCGGCTTTCGGCCTCACTCAGTCATCAATCTCTCCAGTCTCATTCATGGGCCCAAAACATCAAGAAACTATCCCAACACAATAATATGATGAATCAATGGATAACAACTAAGACTGGTATATGACATGAAATGCATCTATATGACTCAGTACGAAATATCAGTAAAAGCAGTAAAGTGACAGCAAGAAACAACCACTATGGTTCTTAACAGTACCATCATAAAGCCTAAGCATGATTGACAGCTCAATTACTTTAACACATGATAAAAACATGGATATCAACAAGATATTATCACTACACAATGCCTTTGCCTCTCAAATCGGTCTCCGAATTCCCCGAATCTAGCGACAAGCAGTACAAGGTAATCAATATAGGCTAGAGGAAATAAATTCCATAAGGAAAACTGGAAATTCTACCCAAAAAATCCGAAATTAGCCCGAACCCGGCCCATGGGCCCATATCTCGAAATTCGAAAAAAGTCACAAAACCCGAAAGCTTATTCACTCATGATCCTAACCATACCAAATTTACTCAAATCCGACAACAAAATCCCATTCAAAACCTCAAAATTCTAACTTAAGAGTTCTTCCTCTTTTTCCCCAATTTCTCACCCCAAATCACAAATTAGATGATAAAATTAAAGATGAAATCATGGTATTTACCCAAAACCAAGTAAGAATCATTTACCCCAATCAAATCCATGAAAATCCCTTCAAGAATCGTCCAAATTTGTGTTCTCTAGTTCAAAATATGAAAAATGGGTTCAAACCCTCGTTTTAGAAATTAATATTGTATGCCCAGATTTCCTTCTTTGCGAACGCCACCGTCCTCTCGCGTTCGCGTAGACCAACTCAGACTGCCTCCCAATTATCTCTTCGCGAACGCGATCAATGCTTCACAAACACGAAGATTTACAAGCTCAAACCATCACGAACACGGCCCATACCTTGCGAACGCGTTGACCAAAAAACCCGGATCCCCAGCTGCCTCACTTCTCTTCGCGAATGCGACACCACTCTTGCGTTCACAATGCACTCACAGACCACACCTTCGTCTTCACGTCCTTTTCTTCGCCAACGCGAAGAACAAAATCTTCACAACTCACATTAATCCTTCGCGAACCCGAGGCTCATCTCGCGAACGATTAAGAGGAAACCAGAAAAATACACCAGTAGATATCAGCCATCAACCAATGTCCAAAAATATCTGTTAGCCACCCGAAACTCACCAGAGGCCCTCGAAACCTCAACCAAGCATACCATCAAGTCCCAAAAAACCCTTTGAACTTAATCGAGCCCTCAAATCACCTCAAAAAATATCAAAAACATGAATTACACATGAATTCAAGCCTAATGAACTTTGAAAATTTTGAATTCTACAAACAATGCTGAAACCTATCAAATCACGTCCGATTAACCTCACATTTTGTACACAAGTCACAAATGACACCACGAGCGTACTCCAACTTAATAAAATCCATTCCGACCCCGGCATCAAAATTTCCACTACCGGCCAAAATCGCCAAAATTCCAACTTTCGCCAATTCAAGCCTAATTCTACTATGGGCCTCCAAATCACATTCCGGATGCGCTCCTAAGTCCAAAATCACCTAACAGAGATAACAGAACCATCAAAATTCAAATCCGAGATCGTTTACCCATAAGTCAACATCCAGTCAACTTTTCCAACTTAAGCTTCCAATTAAGAGACTAAGTGTCTTAATTCACTCTGAAACCACTCCGGACCCGAACCAACCAACCCAGTAAGACATATAACAGCTATAGAGCACAAAAGAAGCAGAAAAATAGGGGGAACGAGGTTATAACTCTAGATATGACCGGTCGGGTGTTTACATCCTCCCCCTCTTAAACAAACGTCCGTCGTCGAACGGGTCTAGAAACGTACCTGGAGTCTCAAATAGGTGAGGATATCTGCTTCGCATCTCCCACTCGGTATCCCATGTGGCCTCCTCCACGAGCTGACCTCTCCATTGCACCTTCACTGAAGCTATATCATTTGACCTCAACTTTCGACCTGCCATTCCAAAACAGCCACCGGCTCCACACCATAAGTCAAATCACTATCCAACTAACTGAAATCCAAAACATGAGACGAATCGCCGATATACTTCATGAGCATAGAAACATGAAATACTGGATGCACACTCGACAAGCTAGGGGGCAAGGTAAGCTTGTAAGCCACCTCCCCGATCCACTGTAGTACCTCAAAAAGACCAATGAACTGAGGGCTAAACTCTCCCCTCTTCCCAAACCTCATAAAACCCTGCATGGGCTTCAGCAGAACCTTCTCCCGGACCATGTAAGAAACATCACGGACCTTTCTGTCAGCATAACTCTTCTGTCTAGGCTGCGCTGTTCGAACCCACTCCTGAATCAATTTCACCTTGTCTAATGCATCCTGAACTAAGTTTGTACCCAAAAACCTAGCCTCACCCGACTCAACCTTCCCACCGGAGATCTACACCGCCTCCCATATGAAACCTCGTACGGAGCCACTTGAATGTTCGACTAGTAACTGTTGTTGTATGCAAACTCCCCGAGTGGCAAAAACTGGTCACAAGAACCCCCAAATCAATGACAAAAGCGCGAAGCATGTTCTCCAATATCTGGATAGTGCACACGGACTGTCCGTCTGTTTGGGGGTATAAGGCTATGCTCAACTCAACCTGAGTACCCAACTCTCGCTGCACTGCTCTCCAAAACTGCAATGTAAATTGTGTGCCTCTATCTGAAATGATGGAAACTGGGACACCTTGAAGACGAACAATCTCTCAGATGTAAATCTCAGCCAACCGCTCTGAAGAATAAGTAGTACCAATTGGAATGAAGTGCGGGGACTTGGTCAGCCGATCCACGATCACCCAAATAGCATCGAACTTCCTTGATGTTCGTGGGAGCCCAACTACAAAATCCATGGTGATCCGCTCCCACTTCTACTCTGGGATATCTAACCTCTTAAGCAAGAAACCCGGTCTCTGATGCTCATACTTTACCTAATGACAGTTGAGATTCTTCGTCCTCATCCACCAATATTGTTGTCTCAAATCTTGGTACATCTTCACGGCACCCAGATGGATGGAATACCGCGAGATGTGGGCCTCCTCAAGAATTAACTCCCGTAGCTCATCTACATTGGGCACACATATCCGTCCCTGCATCCTCAACACCCCGTCATCACCAATAGTCACATCTCTGGCATCACCTCGCTGAACCTTGTCCTGGAGGACAAGCAGATAGGGGTCATCATACTAACGTTCCCTGATACAATCATAAAGAGAAGACCAAGAGACCACGCAAGCCAATACTTGACTCGGCTCAGAAATATCCAATATGACAAACTGGATAGCTAAGGCCTGAACATCCAACGCTAATGGCCTCTCTGCTGATGGAAGATATTCTAAGCTCCCCAAACTCTCTGCCCAGCGACTCAAGACATCAACCACCACATTGGACTTCTCGGGGTGGTACAGAATGTTGATATCATAATTCTTAAAAAGCTCCAACCACCACCACTGACGCAAGTTAAGATCCTTCTGCTTGAACAGATGCTGCAAACTCCGGTGATCAGTGTAAATATCACATTGAACATCGTACAAATAGTGTCGCCAAATCTTAAAGGCATGAACAATAATTGCTAATTCAAGCTCATGAAAGGGATAGTTCTTCTCACGAGGCTTTAACTGGCGCGGAGCATAAGAAATTACTCTATCCTCCTACATCAGTTTACACCCAATACCGATCCGCGAAGCATCAGAATACATTGTGTAAGAACCAGAAGCTGATGGCAGAATTAGGATTGGAGCCGTGATCAAAGCAGTCTTGAGCTTCTGAAAGCTCTTCTCGCACTCATCCGACCACCTGAATGGAGTACCCTTTTAGGTCAATTTGGTCAAGGGAGATGCAATAGATGATAAACCCTTCACAAAACGACGGTAATAGCCTGCCAAACCAAGAAAGCTCTGCACCGCCTATATCTTCTTTGGATCCACCTAAATACCCTCACTAGACCACGTACCCCAAGAATGCCACTGAACTGAGCGAAAACTCACACTTGGAGAACTTTTCGTAAATCTTCTCCTCCATCAACCGCTGCAACACAATCCTCAGATGCTGGGCATGCTCCTCCTAGCTACGAGATTACACCAGGATGTCATCAATGAATACAATAATGAACGAGTCAAAATAAGGTTGAAACACATTTTTCATCAGATGCATGAACGTTGTTGGGGCATTGGTCAGCCCAAAAGACATCACAAGGAACTCATAATGGTCAAATCAAGTCCTGAAAGCCGTCTTAAGAATATCTGAGTCCCAAATCTTCAGCTGGTGATACCCTGACCTCAAATCAATCTTGGAAAAGACCCTCGGTCCCTGAAGCTGGTCAAATAGATCATCAATACGTGGAAAAGGATACTTGTTATTGACAGTGACCTTGTTCAACTGCCTGTAATCAATGCACATTCTCATAGTACAATCCTTCTTCTTTACAAATAGAACTGGTGCACCCCAAAGTGACACGCTAGCCCAAATAAACCTCTTATCAAGGAGTTATTGAACTTGTTCCTTCAACTCCTTCAACTCCACCAGTGCCATACGATACGGTGGAATAGAAATGGGCTGAGTGCCCAATACTAAATCAATACCAAAGTCAATATCCCTGTCAGGTGGCATGCCCCACAAGTCTATAGGAAACGCATCCGGAAAATCACACACCACAGGAACAGAATCAATAGCAGGGGCCTCTGAACTAACATCCCTCACAAAGGCTAAATAAGATAGACAACCCTTCTCAACCATCCGTTGAACCTTAAATTATGAAATCACTCTGCTAGGAACATAGCTTATAGTTACGCTCCATCCAACCCTCAGCAACCTCGACATCGCCAATGTCACTATCTTAGCATGATAATCTAGAACAGCATGACATGGAAACAACCAATCCATACCCAATATTATATCAAAATCGACCATACTAAGCAGCAAAAGATATACTCTGGTCTCCAGAGTCCCAATAGTCACCACACATGACCGATATACACAGTCCACAATAATAGTATCGCCTACTGGAGTAGATACATGAACAGATGAAACTAGAGACTCACGGGGAATATCCAGAAAATGAGTGAAATATGAGGATACATATGAATAAGTGGAACCATGGTCAAATAATACAGAGGCATATCTGTGACAAACTGAGACAATACCTATAATCACATCATCTGAAGCACTGGCATGTGATCTGGTAGGGAGAGCATAGAAATAGGCCTGGCCGCCCCCTGATCAGCCTCCCACTCTCAGGCGACCCCTAGATGGCTGAGCTCCACCCCTAACTAACTGGGCGGGCGGTCAAATAACTGGTGCTGAAGTCGAAGGTTGACTCCTCTGCTCCGATGAACTCCTGAAAGGCGGGGAAAATACCTCTTGATATGACTCAAGTCTCCACACTCAAAGCAACATCTCCCTGCAAATGAAGGTGGGGACTGAAGGGAACCCTGAGCACCGGAATAACTGCTAGGAGGTCCTGACACAGATGAACCCTGAGCTAATGGTGCATGAGACGAACTCTGAGCGGGTAGTGCACTGCATGATGATTGACCCTGTTTATAACTGTGTGACCCATGGCCAGATGATGCACCACAGTGAACTGGGTGATCCTTGTGAGCATGTCCGGATGGATGACCCTTACTGTGCTGGAACTGACCCCTAGAAGGAACACCACCAAATCCACCCTGTCCACGAGGACTCTTGCTCCCTCTGCGAACCATCTCAATCTGACGAGCAATGTCGACAACCTCATCAAAACTAGCACAAGGCACTCTCTATCTGGTCATAAGAAATCATAGCTGAAAAGTGAGGCCATCTATGAACCTCCTGATCCTCTCTCTGTCTGTGGGAACCAACCAGATAGCATGACGGGCCAACTTCGAGAATCATGTCTCATACTGCATCACATACATATCACCCTGACGAAGCTACGCAAATTGCCTGCATAGCTCCTCTCTGTGGACTGAGGCACGAACTTCTCCAAAAAGAGAATGGAGAACGGTTGCCAGGTAAGGAGTGATGTGCTGACCAGCCTACACCTCTCATAAACCTCCCACCAACTGAATGCAGTCCCAAAGAATTGAAAATTAGTGAACGAGATCCCACTAGTCTCCAGAATACCTGTCGTACGGAGTACCTTCTAACACCTGTCCAAGAAGCCCTGAGCATCCTCTCCCTCTGCACCACTAAAAGATGGAGGATGGAGTCTCCCAAACCTCTCTAATCTACGCTGCTCATCCTCAGGCATAGCAAGAACCACATAATCATGAGCAGCTGCAACCGGCTAGGCTAGAGGTGCCCTCGGTGTATGGAGTCCCGGTATCACCTGCTCCAGTGTGCGGGCGACGGGAGTCTGAGTGCTTCCTCCAGCCTGAGAAGTAGCTACTACCGTCAAAATAGTGACCGCGTGAGCAAGGCCAGTGCACACGGTCAGAATATGAACTAAGGCCTCCTGAAGGCATGGAATCACGATAGGCACTGCTGGTGCCTGAGCTAGCCCCACAAGTGCATCCACGACTGGGACCTCATCCTGATCTGGGGAAACTGGTGGGTTTGCAGGTACTGCCCTAGCTGTTGCGCGGTTTGAACATCTGCCCCTACCACGACCTCGGCCTCTCGCAGCCCTGGTTGGTGGTACTGGTGGCTGCCCATCCTGTCCGGTGGTACGTGTCCTCACCATCTGTGATAGAATGAAATAACAGAAGTTTAGTACATAATCAATAGATTCGCACGACAAGAATTCAAGAATGTGAAGTTTTTCCTAAGGCTTCTGCAGCCTCTTAAAGATAAGTACAGACGTCTCCATACCGATCCGCAAGACTCTACTAAACTCGCGCACGACTCGTGAGACCTATGTAATCTAGGCTCTGATACCAACTTGTCACGACCCAAAAACGATTGTCGTGCTGACGCCTATCGTGGAACTAGGAAATCCACACTCAACATTTCCAACACAGTAAAACACTTTTAGAAATAACAGCGGAACGATTTAACATTAAATAAGAACCTTCTTTTTTAAAAAACATAATTAAAACAAAACACGATACAATCCATCCCAAATCGGGGAATCACTTAGTACATGAGCGTCTAAAACAAGAATACAACCCACAATAGTATCTAGAGAATAAAAATTGAAAGTACAAATAAAATACAAAAGGAAATTAAGGCCCCCAAACGCTATGCAGCTACCTCGATAATCCCCAAACTCTGAATTCTACAAACGACGCCGAAACCTATCAAATCACGTCCGATTAACCTCAAATTTTGTACACAAGTTACAAATGACACCACGAACCTACTCCAACTTTTAGAAATGCATTCCGACCCCGACATCAAAATTTCCATTGCCGGCCAAAATTGCCAAAATTCCAACTTTCGCCAATTCAAGCATAATTCTACTATAGTCCTCCAAATCACATTCCGGACGTGCTCCTAAGTCCAACATCACATAGAAACTAAAGGAACCATCAAAATTCAAATCTGAGGTCGTTTACACATAAGTCGACATCCGATTGACTTTTCCAACTAAGCTTCCAATTAAGAGACTAAGTGTCTCAATTCACTCCGAAATCACTCTGGGCCTGAACCAACCAACCCGGTAAGACATATAACAACTATAGAGCACAAAAGAAATAGAAAAATAGATGGAACGGGGCTATAACTCTAGAAAATGACCGACCAGGTCGTTACACGTAATTAACAAATATTTAAACTATTTCAACAGATAAAAATTAAAGAATTCAAATAGCATATAAAATTAAGGCATTAATTTAAATAGCATAATTGCTTAGTATAACAAGTAAAATGAATTCTAATATTTGGGATCTACGATAACAATTATACAAAAAAAAATTGACTAATCTACGAGAACAATTTAATAATTTACCAACTAATTTCTAACGATTCAACTAATTTTCCTAGTAATTAAGCCATAGAAATATCTATACGAGAAGTGCCATAGAAATATCTATAAGCCATAGCAACTAATTTTTCTAGCAAGAAGTGCTTCAAAACCTACGCCCATATTACATACTACTATACGAGACATGAAAAATATCTATGATTAATTCTTTTTTATTGGAATAAATTTCTGGAAAATGAAAAATATTTTTCTGTAAAATAATTGTTGATGTTTTATTGACGAGTAAAAATTAGTTGACAGAAAAATTATACATTTTAAATTAAAAAATGACACTAGCTGATCAAATAGCATCTTGACAAAAAGTTTTAGTACTAAAAATTTAACAATAATGTTTAAATGTTAATTGAAATAAGTTATATGAAAGTTATTGTCAAGGTAAGTGTAAGGAAAACGACTTTTCGCTCACAAGTGATGGAAGTACATGTGTCTAACGGGCCGGGTTGATCCAGAATCGGACCAGTCCATATCGGTTAAAATCGGAACCGGACCGGCCCGGTATGTAGGGGGCGGGTGGGGCTGGGTAGAAGGGGTAGAGGGGGTTGATTCGTTTAGTTTTTGGTACCGGTTAACCGGACCGGTCAAAGTGAACAGTACACTTTACCGGGTTAACCGGCCCGGATTGGAATGGTACAACGGTAATAGTTGTACAAAAAATTATAAAAAAAATATACTGTAAACTGGCCTGTTAAACCTCTAACCCATACAGTTTAGTTTTTACCCGGATTAACCCGAACCCGTTAGATCCTTTAAGAATAAATCGGAACCGTCCCGATACCCCTACCTGTCCGGCTCAAAAATTACCTACCTAGCCCAGTCCGACCCACCCGTTAGACACCTCTAGATGGAAGTTATTTTTCGCTTTTTGATAGGCATAACATTTATCATATTAAATAAAAAGTGACTTTCTCGTCGGAGTAAATATTTTTCAGATATATAAAACACACTATTAATAAACACTTCTAAGTCAATTTTCATGCCAATTCAGAAAAAGTAATGAGTCCAAAATAAAAACTCATAGTTGAGAATAGGGGTGGGTATACTTCAGTTCGGTATTTAAGAATTTCGGTTCGGTATTTCGGTATTCGATTTATCAATTGTGTATACCAAATACCGTACCAAAATATTTTGGTACGGTTCGATATTTGTTATTTTGGTTCGGTACGGTTTCGGTTCGGTTTCGGTTTAAACCAAATCTATGTTATAAAGCTTTTGTCTATTCAAATCTGTAGCTTTTCGGGTTGAAAAGATATAAAGACAACACCAAAAATAGATTGCAGATAACAAATATGTCAAAAAAAAAGGGCAAAAAGTACGAAACAAAATCATTATTTTGTTAATTATATATTTGTAAAATATATAATTGCTATAGAGTACAGAGAGATGCAAGTTTGAAGCAAAATATCTTTTCTCATGTTACACGTAACACAAGCATAATCGTGTCTCGCACTCTTACTCCAACGATAGAGAAGCACAATATAATTTCCTAAAGAAATATGGTACTATGCAACCAATACTTTGGTAATCTTTCCAAATCGACCTTTCCGAGACTTCCTTTTTATTTTTAAATTCCTGTTACATAGGAGATTTGGAGATGAAAAGGAACAAGGACTTTAATGGATTCCATCTCTTTGTATCAGATTTTCGTCAGTATCATTAGACTGTAGAAACTTGAATCCGATGTTTTCTCATTTTGTCAAGTTTTAACAGATCGTGAGATTGAAAATATAAAGAGAAATGTGAAAGCCAAAGTGAGAATCATGAATTACAAATCGAAGTATGGACAATTGATAGCAATAGAATTTAAAAACAAAGAGGTTCATGCCTAGCGGATCGCTTAAAAAACAAATCGAAAAAAAAAAAAAATCGGTATTTCGATATCGAAATTTCTGTACCGAATTAGACCGAAATACCAAATTAATTCGGTTCGATTCGAAATTCAATTTTTCGGATTTTATGTCCGCCCCAGAGTGAGAAAGTTTCTTGAATCTAGCATAGTAAATATTGGCGAATGTATTTGGTTAAACAATGAAATTAATGAGTTGATGGGTTGATCTGTTCTGAGAAGTCATATTAAAGAGTTTGTATTTTCATTCACGTCTTTTCACCTCCATCATAGAATTGAGCAATTTGGTTTCATTTCAGAGACAACCAACTTGCCTCAGGTACAAATTGAAGCATTTTCTTTTCTGATCATTTCGATGTAACTCGCCTCCATCCTTGACCCCTTATATTTTCCAAGTACTATCCGGCGGCTCCTTTTCTAGTTTTGCTTTGTGAGAATTATATAAGGGTGTCAAACGGGTCGGGTTGACCCATTTCCGAACCGGCCCAAACCGGTTGAAACCGGAACCGGACCGGTCCAGTACGAAGAGGGCCGGGTGGGCTGGGTAGAAGGGGTTGGTCCGTTTATAATTTTTTTACCGGTTATCCGGACCGGTCTAACACGGTCAAAATGAACAAGGCACTTACCGGTTAAAGCGGCCCGGACCGGCCCGATTTTAACGGCTACATTTTTTTTTTAAATATTATTAGACGTATTATACATTTATGCTTAATGTTTTAGTTTGTTATTTTAATATTATTAGACGTATAAATGCAAGTTTGAACTTTAATTTGAAGTATTAAATGTAAACTTTAATTTGCAAGTTTGAAGTTTTGAACTTGCAAATTATAAGTAAATTCTTAATGATATATTCAAATATAAGAATTTTAAAGTCTTTGCATCCTTTATTCAAACACTATTTTTATAAGTTTATTTTTTTGTTTATATTTTTAAGATAGTTATAACAAAGAAAAAAAATTAATTTATTGTTAACCCGGCCTGGCCCAGTTTACCCGTAACCCTTACAGTTTAATTTTTACCCGGATGAACCCGAACTCGTTAAACCCGTTAAGCCTCAACCTGTAACCGGCCCGGTTCGTAACCCGTGCGGTTCACATTTTCCCCTACCCAGCCCGGCCTGGCCCACCCGATTAACACCTCTAGAATTATATAAGAATTATACGTGAAAACGAATTATACGCCAAAATTCAAACTTCAGGATATCGTATCGTAAAAAAAAATTTATCCAAAAATTTGAATCTTATGTCCTAAATTTTAAATTAGTAGTTCAGAATTTTAGTTTAGCAACTCCAAATTCAAGATACTTAGTCATAAAGTTTGGGTGAATTGGCTAATATTTAAATACATTGTGAATTGTGGATATGTTTTAAATAACGGGATTAAAAGTGGCTATTGCTGCACTTCACCCGATGTCACGCCTCGAACCTTGGCCTGGACGTAACACGGCACCCGGTGCCTGACTACATCTCAGGCCCAGGAATGCATAAAGCATAAACTACGGCCTCAGGACCAAACATGCATAAAGCATAAACTACGGCGTCAGGCCCAAACATGCATAAAGCATAAACTAGGGACAATCAATAACATTTCCACACATAAAGAGTTACCTCACATACCTTAACTTTCTGGTCTTGAGCGTAATACAACGTTTGCCAACCCTTTCAACTTTAACATATAGCAATACAAGTCAAGGGATTCCACATTAGCAATAATACTCATGTTTTGATCACTTAGGTATTTTATCAAACACCTTATGGGCGTAAAGCCTCATAGTCCTCATTAATGGTGTTTCAACACCCAACGGCCAATTCTCTTGCTCCTAAATAAATTCTAAAATCTCAAATTTCTTACAATCGATATCATTCTTCATCAGCCATAGATAAACAATGCCCTTAACCAATAATCAACAATCAATAACCCAAGCATATAATTGTTCATGCTTTTCTATCAAATACATCAACTCATATCTCATGAACATAGAGTCTATAATCATTAATCCAATGCTATAATAAATTAGAGGGTGAATACGTTACCTTTTTAAGTTTAATCCTCTTGAATTCTAGTTCTAGGGTTTCGTCTCAAAACTGATGTCGCAATCGAATATCTAATGATTTTAAGGGTTTACCCATGTTAATAAGGTGTGGTAGCATTGTAACTAACTTAGAATCACCATTATGACTCACCTTGGATGATGGAGGGACCTTTGAGGAGTTAGGTTCTTGAGATCTTCCCTTTGTATCTCAATCTCCGTCTTGTTCCAAGGTGAGTCATAATGATAATTCTAAGTTTATAACAATTCTACAACACCTTATGGGTGGAAATAGTTATTTTGGAACAAGACGGAGATTGACTTACATAAGATGAGGTGCGCACCTGGCGTGCATACTGCATATTGTCTAGTAAAATACATATACCTCTTTGCTTAGTATCCGTTGGGGATCCACAATATATCGTTGGAAAGTTATTTCAATGAGATACAACTTTGATGTTTTTAATTTTCTCAAATTCCAAATAGATTTTCACTAAATCTTTCTGGAAGATAGATATTTTATAAACTTAATCGATTTTATCTAATCTGATGTATCCCAATCTCCGTCTTGTTCCAAAATAACTATTTCCACCCATACATATCCCGATAGGACTTCATACGTCTAAAATGACACATCAATACTCATTTCCACATCTAGCCTAAAGTTATTAAGTGTTACATTATCACCCCATTGGGATTATTCGTCCTTAAATGATTTACCTAACTGTTACTACGGCTAACCCTAGACTTTGAACGGGTCTAATGGAAATATGTGAACAATAGGCTTTCATGAACACTTGCATACTAAACTAAATGAATACATGATTATTGAACTGCTAAGATACTGAAATGAATGACTATTACATTGACTGAATATTGAGCTGACTAAGTATTGAAACACATGGAGATTATAATATAAGGTCTAAATTAAAAGGTTATTTACCTTCAACAATTCTTTGAAACATCCGCCAACTATCATAGCATACCACAAGCCTCACAGGGCACAATAATGCGCATTACATAAAACATATACGTGAATACTGGCCGCCATGGACACGTGAATACTAGTCGCCATGAACACGCTAATACTGAAATAACTTGGATATATGATACTGAACTGACACAAATATTTGAGTACTGGACTGAGTATCTGAGTGTTGAACTGACATGAGTGTCTGAATAATGAACTAACATGAGTATCTGAGTACTGAATTAGCATGAGTATCTGAGTGCTGAACTGACATAAATATTTGAATATTGAAAACTTGAATATTATAACATGACACATGAAATACTAGGTGTACAGCCGCTTATACTGATGGCAACTCTAACTCATAAGCTACTCTCCCAACCCTTCTTAGGATCCTATACGGCCAGATGTATCTGGGGCTGAGCTTTCCTTTCTTCCCAAATCTTATAACACTTTTCATAGGCCAAACATTCATAAACACACAATTATCAACTTGAAACTCTAGGTCTTTACGCCACACATCTGAATAAGATTTTTTGGCGGCTCTGAGCCGTCTTCAAAATCTCTTGAATCAACTTGACTTTCTCCATAGCCCAATAGACCAAATTTGCGCCCAACAACTCTTCTTTTCCAACTTTGAACCAACCAATTAGCGATCTACACCTTCGCCTATACAGAGCTTTGTGCGGTTTCATCTTGATACTAGAATGGAAGATGTTATTATAAGCAAATTCAATGAGAGGTATGTGATCGTCATTACCTTTAACATCAAGGACATATCCTCAAGTGTCTGAATAATGCGCTTTGCCTGTCCATCTTTCTAAGGATAAAAACTTGTGCCAAATCCTTTCTGAAAGGACTTCTAAAAGTTTTTTGTAAACTGAGCACCATGATCTGAAATGACGTACAACGAAGTCCCATGCAATCAGATGATTTACTGAATGTACAACTTGGCATAATCTTCTGCTGAATCTGTGGTCTTTACTGGCAAGAAGTGCGCTGACTTGGTAAGTCGATCTACAATCACCCAATCGAATCATGCTTTCAAAATAAGCGAGATAATCCTGTTATAATGTCCATATTTACCATCTCTAGTCAAGAATATGTGTATTATATGGTAAATCACTTGGTTTTCGGCTGCTCAACCTTCAATTGCTGATAATTCGGACACTTGGCCAAAACATTTGCGACGTTCTTTTTATTTCGTTCTACCAATGAACTTCTTTAACGCCGAATAAATAATCAACTNACTGCAACTAGAATTGTCACGATTCCTCCAACTATGAATGTTTTTCACTTTTCGATTTGGATCTTCATTGGTATTTTCAATAGGACCAAGACTGCCCATTGATTTATTTAGCCCACACCTGCATTCAAACTCCTTCTTAAACAACATCGAATTAAACCACCATCTTTCCATAGAGGTTTCTTTCCGCCATTAGTTTGAAAATACTTTCTTAAAGTGGCGAATCAGCACCTCCCTAACAGGGCATTCTATGCCGCCGAGCCCAACAAAAGAGGCTCTCGAAAGAGAGCTTTCGACCTTTCTTTCTTCCTTTGGAAATAGGGATGTTAGAAGGGATGTCTTGGAAGGGAAAATAAGGAAACTCGACTTGAACAGCGCGTCCCCAGAAAAGCTTTTTTTTGAGGATCCGACAACTTATGCAGGAACTTTCCAACAGACCGGTTGCTGTGGAACCTGAGTAAATAGAGTACCTAAAATTTTGTGCTTCAGACATAATCCGCTATTTGAGCCCATCTATGTCTGGAACGCATAGTCTGCATTGGTATCTCAAAGTACCATCATCTTATGATTGTGAATCCCCTCTTTAAGTTGTAACCATAGGGATCAATCGATTTCTCTTTCACTTCGGCTACTATGGAGGAACAAGTCCTATTCTGGAAAAAAGACTCCACCATCTTTGGAATCCGGAAGTCGAACTCCTAGCATGGCTAAGCGGTGAACTTCTTTCACCATAGTTCTCTTATTTGCCTCAATGTTGAGTTATATTTCCCATACTTGATTATCCTTTTAAGGTACTTACTTAAAACACTTATATCATTGTTGTGAGCTAATCCTTGACCCGTACTCCGAAGATTAGAGTCTCGTGCAATGGCACTACCCTCATGATAGCTAACTTGCATGATTTGATAATTTTCATATCTCATGCTAAATATGCGGGTTTCAAATCTCCAACCAGACTTACTGATGATTTTCACATCTCTCCCTTACAACAAAGGTTAAGGTCTTGTACTTTTGTTGGGATCCGAACAACTTTTCTTATCTTCTGCAATTCTTTGCACTTTATGTCAATGAAGACTCATCTACCGACTTACTTATGAGCAATCTTCCTTACTAGGAAAAACTAGATTACTTACATAAACATAAAGCTAATGTATTCACAACTATCATATAAAATCTTAATGATTTAACTCTGCTCACTTTGTCAATCTTGGGGAAACCTCTTTTCGGTAACTCTTAAAGGCTATTCTTCTGTAGATTGCACTCTTACTGCTAGTGGATTTTCTTTTCTTCCACTGTCACTATACTTTGGGTTTAACTTAAACTCTTTGTGTTCTAACACGTGTTCAGTATTTCAAACTATCATCCACTCACTAGAGTTAACCTGGCTAGGTGAATCAAATCTTGCCTCTACTAGCTCTATTGAAATTGCTAATTCACTGTATCTACTCAAAACTCACTTACTATGCTTTTACTAATCACATTCTAGCATCATATTTTTCTTGTTCTTCTTTGAATAACAAAAGTGAAGCATAAGGTTATTCATAACTTTTCATACCATCCGACCCTATTCTATGGTCACATACTATCCTTTTATATACTATGTACATGGATCACACTTAGGGAAATCTAACCCCAAACTTTCTACCACTTCAAAATCATATCATACTATAAACATCCGAGGTAAACAATTAGTCATATAACCCAAGGGGGAACTGTCATATCTTTTATCTTACAATAATAGCGGCTTCTTATAGTAATTCACTAATGTGGTATTTTCTAATTCTGATTTGAATAAATCTAAACAACTTAAAATCATTTCCTAAAATTCAATATCGGCTGCTCTTGGTTCTCATTTCGTATATCATATCTTCTTAGTCATATGCATGAGTCGTACAAAAAAACATATCTTTGATAGTATCAAACATTTTTGCCTCCTAAGTATTTTTCCCTTAGGCTCTTTTTCTATCCAAAACTATATGACCGCTACAGATAAATTCTTAACATGTTACACTATGGAGTCTGACATCTGAACTATTATCATCCAATATGTGGCTCTATTTCCAAGAATTAAAAATGAAATTTTTCTATGAGGTAAAACACATACAGATACACTACCATGCACAAACTTGTCCTTAAGAGTATATCATCATCTGAGAAATCACTTCCTGCACCATTTGGCGAGTCTTGGGGTCCGTGCAGCATTTCCACGATATCGTTATGATCAATTAATGGGACTTGGCCGGGCCTTAATTCAGACCTAAAACATGCAAGATTTTGCTACAATCACTGTCACTTATACTTTCTTTGAGCACCCATATGCATCATTATATACTCACAACCAGAAATTTTTAAACACTAAAAATTGGATATCTGGTAAACATATAACCGAACACTAGCGTACTGAATAACTATAAACGGTGCTAGCTGAAAGACCGTATAACTGGTAATTGAGATAAACTGATAACCATAAAACATGATAACTACTTTTGTACTTTCTGTTAAGGTTATGATCTAATATGTACTACTATCCATTGCACCCCTCTCAACATCCTCACAAGTCTCAGTTGTTACCAACATGTACTTCATAAATATACCCCAGTGGGCAATTTTCCTCTATAGAACCTTGGATTTTTCCTTCCCGTCGATTGGGCATTCAATACCTATGAAATTCGATAGGAAGAGAAGGTTAACTATTGCTCTAAGCTTCATGGCACAATCTAAAGTAGAAGAAATAAGACAATCCTGAATGCCTTAGTAGTTAACCATTTAAATGTGTGGCCGGCACACACATATAAAGGAAACTCAACCGGACATGGCTTCATAGACTCCCCCTAGGACACTTGAACCTAGTGCTCTAATACCAAGCTTTGTCACGCCCCGAACCTGATCCTGGACGTAACACGGCACCCGGTGACTACATGTGACCGAGCGAACCAACTGGCTGGCTGAATAAACATGTGATATCATAACATACTGAATATGAAATATAAACTAGCACATGCTAATATACTGAAAGTCTAAATGACTCATATCTGTAGCAAACATTGCTTAACATAAAAAGCCTGCGAATCTGTCTAACTATTACTCTAGTCTATAAATCCTCTAATGAAGTACAGAAAATATTGACTATCGGTAAATACAGAAAGACTGCAAAGTAATGATAATGCCCCTAAAGAACTGGGGCTCACCAAATAGATGGTGCGAGAATCCTAGCGTTCTAAATCGTCAACCTATAAATCATTGTCTGCATCGTGAGATGCAGGTCCCATGCAAAAGGGACGTCAGTATATTTGAATTGCACTGGTATGTAAAGCAACTGAAAGAAAGAACTGTAAATGTTGAAACTGAAACTGAGCTGATAATAGTGAACTGATAACTCATAACCAAAATAATAACTACTAAAATTGAAACTGCATTGATAACTGATAACTGATAGCTGAAATGATAATTGATAATTGATAACTGAACAAAGCAAGTAAGGATACGAATACTCCCTCTTCTGAATGATGAACAACCTGTTTATCTGAATAAACTATGGCCTCGGGCCCAATATTTATGTGCACAAGCTACGGCCTCAGACCCAAGTATAACATAACTATGGCCTCAGACCCAAAACACATAATGCATAAACTACAGCCTCATGCCAAAATATGCATAAAGCGTATAAACTACGGCCTTAGTCCCAAATACAGTTGTTCAACATTCAGGGATTTAAATTCAGGAACTGAGAATCATTCTCCAATATGTGATGCTGAAATACCAAATCATATTGAGTTACATGATACTGGAATACTGAATAGGAATAGACTGAGAATGAAAATTGAAACTTAAATTGTTTATGACATGTTGAGTAATCTAGACTGGGACTCATAGGCATCAAACCCAAGTCTATATTCATGATGCATTGAGCTCACAACATTCAGAATGAAACTCATGAACGAGTTATGAAGCTAGATAATAGAAGTTCTGCAATTATTCAAGGAACTACGCTTAACTATATATCTGAGGCAAGTACTAACGTCGTAAAAGAAACGTAGTGTAGGGAGAATCATTAATATTCCCAAAAATTTACGGAGTGTTACACCCGAATTATACTCAACATAACAGTATAAATTTTTTATATTAGTAATAAACTCTAAATGGTTATTGGTAATTTTTATTTTATTCTAATAGGACTTGGGATGAAAAGTTGTATGTGGAGTACATATTTTGAGTCAATTTTATCGGACGCGTAAAATAGTTATTACACAGTTAGTGTAAAGAACTTAAACTTAATTACCGTTACATGCTAATATTTGACATTAAAACATTCCTATCAAAACTAAACTCTCTCATCATTGATCCACCTTTTTCTATTGGATTATTATTAATGGCTTCTCTCAGCAATATGTAATTACTAATTAGATAAACCTTAAACATAAGAGTCTTATCCAATAAATTAGGGCGGGGCAGGCAAACTTGGACCCACTAAGATTTTGACTCGCCTTGCCCCGTTTAGCCTTCTTTCAAAATCTTGCCCTGTCCTCCCTCCCCCTAGCCCCTCTTTATTAAGCCCTGCCTCGCTCTGCATCATTTAATCTTTTTTATTTTTTTCTACTCTTTATTTTCATTGTTTTTAAGAATTTATACTCTGCACTATATATTGGTAGATGATCGAAAATAGTTTGTTATTTAAATTTTGGACCATAGGCTATACACGACACTTTTTGTGTAGTAGAAATTACACGGGGCGCCCTATTTGGTCGTCCGCATTTAACATATACCCATATTTTTAAAATTCTTTAACTTATACTCTAATTTTTACAACTTCAGGCGCCGCCTTCTTGATACCTGTGCAAAACTTTAGCTTATTTAGTGCTGAAATTTTTACAAATTAACTAAACAACTTCAGCATCTTCTCCTAAAGTTTTTGAAAAAGCTTTATGACAACACTAATTAATCCAGGACAAAACTTCAGCTTATTTAGTGATGAAATTTTTTAAGAATGAACTAAATAACTTCAGCATCTTCTGCTGAAGTTTTTGAAAAAGCTTTATGACAACACTAATTAATCCAGGACAAAACTTCAGCTTATTTAGTGATGAAATTTTTTAAGAATGAACTAAATAACTTCAGCATCTTCTGCTGAAGTTTTTGAAAAAGCTTTATGACAAAACTAATGAATCCAAGACAAAACTTCAGCTTATTTAGTGCTGAAGTTTTTAGAAATGAACTAAATAACTTCAGCATCTTCTGCTGAAGTTTTTGAAAAAGCTTTATGACAAAACTAATGAATCCAAGACAAAACTTCAGCTTATTTAGTGCTGAAATTTTTAGAAATGAACTAAATAGCTTCAACATCTTCTGCTGAAGTCTTTGAAAAAGCTTTATGACAAAACTTCAGCTTATTTAGTGCTGAAGTTTTTAGAAATGAACTAAATAACTTCAGCATCTTCTGCTGAAGTTTTTGAAAAAGCTTTATGACAAAACTAATTAATTCAGGACAAAACTTCAGCTTATTTAGTGCTGAGGTTTTTACAAATGAACTAAATAACTTCAGCACTTCTGCTGAAGTTTTTGAAGAAGCCTAGAATGCTGAAGTTTGTCTAATTGCCTTTGCTACTTCAGGCCCGTATGCTTGAAATTTATGAGAAAAGTGAGTTCGCTTGTAATTTTTTTTTACAAAGAGAGTATAAGTTAAAACGTGACCAAAAAAGCGAGTATAGATGCAAAAACCTCATTTGTGTAAGCTGAAATATGCTTTTATTACTTGGGGTAAGGGTGGCAGGTGGGCCGGGCCCGACCCGGGACCGACCCGGGCCCGCGGGCTATACAGGCTAGCGGGCTAAACGGGCCGGCCCGTGGGGGGTCCGGGCTTGGGGGGCTTTAGGCCCGTGGGGGGCCGGTCCTAATGGTTGTACCCGTGAGCCCGAGCCCGTTTAGCCCGGGCCCGGCAGGCGGGCCTGGGCCGGGCCAAGCGGGCCCAACGGTAAAAA